>CAJQUW010012768.1:0-231714 GCA_907163375.1 Prostheceraeus crozeri
TAAAAATATATATAATAATATAGATAAAATATATATAAAAATATAGATAAAAATACATATAATAAAAGATATTTAGAGACACTACCCCCTAATTCATCTCTTAATAAAAAAATACCACAATCAGATTCTTTATACCCCATCAAACTTTCTTGTCTATTCTTCTCTATTATTTTATTCCATTTTTTTTTCCCCCCCCCCCCCCATTTTTTAGTCTTTATCCCACTTTTTTTATGTTCCCCCCTTTCCCCCTTTTTTTCCCTTGTATTTTTCTACCCCTCCCCACCCCCTTTTCCCCCCCCTTTCCCCACTCCCATTCCTGTTCCCCCTGTTTCCCCCCTTATATTTTTTTGCCATTTCCCACCTTCTTCCCCCCCCCCCCCTAACCCCCCTCCTTTCCCCCTTTCCCCCCCCCCCCCCTTCTTTTTTTTCCCCTCCCCCCCCCCGCCTTTTATTTCCCCCCCCCCCCCCTTTTTATTTTTTTTTTTTTTTACTTTGGTCTCCTCCCTATTTTTGTCTTTTTCTTCCTTACCTTTTTTGTTTTTCCCCCCCCCCCCCGCCTTTTTTACCCTATCTTTTCACTCCCCCCCACAACCCTACTCATTTTATTTTTACCCTTTTTTATTTTATCCCCCCTCCCCCCTTTTTCCACCTCCTTCACCTTTATCCCTTTTTCCCGCCTGTCTTTTTTTTTTCCTTATCCCCTTTCCCCCACCCTTTTTTTCCCCCCTTCCCCTCCTGTCCCCGCCCCTCCCCCCCCCCCCCCCCCCCCCCCATTCTCCCCTCTTTTTTCTTTCCCCCCCCCTTTTTTTTTTTTTTTATTTTTCGACTTTTCGCCCCCCTCCACCCCCCCCCCCCTCCCTTTGTTTTCTTTTTTATTTTTTTTTTTTTTTTCCTTTCCCTATACCCTCTCCGCCTTAATACCACCCTTTTCTTTTTTTTTATCTTCTTCCTTCCCCCCATTCCTTCCCTTTTCCCCACTCCCCACTTATTTTTTCCCCATATTTTTTACTTTCCTTTTCCCCGCTTCCCCCCCCTTTCCTTCTTTTAATTTCCCTGATCCCCCTTTTTTTTTCTATTTGATTTTTTCATGTTTCCCTTTTTGTTTTCTTTTTTCTTATTATTTTTTTTTTTTTTTTTTATTTTGTTTCCTTCTACCCCCCCTATTTCCCCCCCCCCATTTTTCCCCTTGTTTTTTATTTTCCCCCCTTTTCACCACCCCCCCCCCCCTTTATTTTTTGTTTTCACTTTTTCTTATTTTTTTTGTTTACCCCCCCCATTTCACTTGTTTTCCCCCTTTTTTTTTTTTTCTTTTCTTTTTTTTTTATTTTTTTATATTTTTTACTTCTTTTATTTTTTTTTTTTTTTTCTATTTTTTTTTTATTCTTTTTTCTTTTTTATTATTATTCTTATTTTTTTTTTTTTTTTTTTTTTTATTTATTTTTGTTTTGTTTTTGTTTTCTTTTTTTTTTTTTTTTTTTTTTTTTTTTTCGTTTTTTTTTTTTTTTAATTTTTTTTTTATTTTGTTTTATTTGCACGCTCTATTCCCACCCCCTTTTTTTACCCCCCCTTTTTTTCCTCCTTCCCCCCCCTTTTTCCTTTTTTTTCCCCCCCCCCCCCCCCTTTTCTCCCTTCCTTTTTTTTTGCTCTCTTCCTCTTTTTTCTCTTTATTCTCTTCTTATATTTTTGTTTTCCTTTTTTCCCCTCTCCCCTCCCCTTTTTCTTTTTTTTTTTTTTTTTTATTTTTTGTTTTTTGGCCCGCCTTTTCCCCTTTTTAATTTTTTTTTCCCATTTTTGCCCCTTTTTTTTTATTGCCCTTTACCCTCCCTTTTCCTTTTTACTTTTTTTTTTTCCCCCCCCCCCTTTATTTTTTTTTCACCCTCCTTTTATCCCCGTTGTTTTTCGTTTTATCTTTTTTTTTTTCACTTCTTTTTCTCTTTTCCCTTTTTCCTCCCCCCTCTTCCCCCTTTCTTCTTCTTTTTTTTATTTTTTTCATTTATTTTTATTTTTTTTCCCCCTTATATTTTTCCCCCCTCTCCCTTTTTTCCCCCCCCCCCCCCCCCTACCCCACCCCCCCCCCCCCCACCCCCCCCCCCCCCCCACCGTCTTAGTTCCCCCTTGTAATTTTTATTTTTATTTTTTTTCCCCCCCCCCCTTCCTTCCTCCCCCCCCCCCCACTTTAACCTTTTTACCCTTTTTTTTTTATTTTTTGTTTTTTTTTTTTCCATATTTTATTTCTTTATTTTTTACTTTTCACACCACACCCCGCCCACTTCCTTTTGCCCACTACCCTCCCTACCTTATTTAACCCCCCCCCTCTTTTTATAATCCATTTTTTTTATATTTTGTTTTTTTTTCTTTTTCTTACCCCCCTTTCTTTGTTACCTTTTAGTTCCCTTTTTACTTTTTTTTTTTTTTTCTTTTTTTTTTATCCCACTTTTTTCTTTATTATATTTTTTTCCCTTTTTTTTTTATTTTACTTTTTTCCCCCCACTTTTTTTATTACCAGCCCCTTCCCCCCCTTTCTTTTCCCCCCCTTTTTTTTTTTCCGCCCCCCTCTTTTCCCCCCCCACCCCCCGCCCTTTTCGTTTATTCCTTTTTTTTCTTTTCACTTTTTTTATTCTTTTCCCTCCCCCCTTCCCCCCCCTTTTTCCCCCCATTCCTTCTTTCCCTTTTCTTCCCTTTAAGTTCACCCCCCCCTCTTTCCCCTTCTTTTTTTCCTTATATATTTTATTCTTCCTTTTCTTAATTCCTTCCTATTTACTTTTTTTTCTCTCTTTTTCCTTATCCCCTCTTTTTTAGTTTTTCCCCCCCCCCTCCCTCTCCTTTTTGATCTTTTTTATATTTTTTTTCCCCCCCTCTTTATTTTTTCTTTTTTTCCCTTTTTTTCTTTTTTTTTTTCATTTTCTTTTATTTTTTTTTTTTTTTTTTTTTCCTTTCCTTTTTTTTTTTTTTTTTTTATTTTTTTTTTTTATTTTTTTTTTTTTTTTTTTTTTTTTTTTTTTTTTTTCTTTTTTTTTTTTTGTTTTTTTTTCTTTTCTTTTCCCCCTGTACCTTATTATTCTTTGCTATCTCCCCCCCTATTGTCCCCCTTTCCCTTCTATTTTTTTTCCCTTGTCCTTTTTAATATTTCCCCCTTTTTTTTTTTTTTCCCCCACCCCATTTCCCCTTTTTTTTTTCTTTTCCCCCCCTTATCCCCCCCCCCCGCTCTTTGTCCTTCCCCCCCCCCCCCCCCCCCCCTATTTTTTTTCCCCCCCCTTTTTTATTTCACCCCCCCCCCCCTTCCCCCCTCCCCACCCTTTTTTATCCCCCCCCCCCTTCCCCCCCTATTTTTTCCTTTTTTCACACCTCCTCTTTTTCCCATTTTTTTTTTTTTTTCCCCGCCCTTTCCCCCCTTTTTTTTTCTATCCCCATTTTCCCCCCCCTCCTTTTTTTTTTTTTCTTTCCCTTATCTTCCCCTTCCCTTTTTTCTGTTCCCCCCCCCCCTTTTTTACACGTCTTTGGAATTTTTTAAAATTTCATTGTATAAAAATATTGTTAGCATGTATTTTAATATTTTATTTATCATCTTGTTATATGTATTGAAATCAATGGGGTTACTTTCTAACAGAGGAACAAAAAGAATAATTTTTTATAACCAAGAAAAAAAAACTTTTAAAGGATGGAAGACTGAGGAAGATAAGATTAAGGATAAAACTAATAATAAAAATATTAAACAAGGTAAAATGTATCAAGAAAATTTACATTTCATTGTTTACGGTAAAACTGGAAGTGGTAAGACTACGTTTATTAAAAAATATATAAACCAATATTATAAGGATGAAACAAAAGTACATATTTTTTGTATGCATACTTCTGAATGGCCAACTTTTACAAACGTCTATAATGAATAAACAATTAGATGAGTTACAAGATATGGAAAGTTTTGCTGGTACACCTGAAAATAAATCTTTATTAATTTTAGATGATGTTGCAAGTTTATCAAAACAAAAAAATATGTCAGAAATATTTACAAAAGGAAGACATCAAAATATTCAAATAGTTGTATTAGCTCATAAAGCTTGTGATGTAGATAATAAGATTAGAGAAAACATTCAAACATTTTTTACAACTACACAAAATAATGCAGCATTCTTTAATGATATTAATAAAAATTATAAAATGAATATGCCTTTATCATATTATACACATCATAAATATGGAATAATACGTGTTGACACCATAAGTGAACATATGCAAGTATATGATAAAGATTTAAATATATTAGTAGATACCGAACATGAAATCTATAATAACTCTCAAGTTTTGATATTAGAATATATGCAAATACAAAACATTTATCAAATCAAGTTATAGAACAAATAATTATCTTTTTAGAATACCAAGATGTATGCTTTATTAAGCTCTTATTGTTATTGATTTGCAGTGATGTCTTCGAATTGTGTTTCAAAATGGAAATAATGCAGCTATGAGTATCTGGACACAAACTAAGACCTACATGTGGTGTATTGAATGATACATAACTAAGAATATATTGAAATTGGAAAAAGTCGCGCGAATCCTTTGTAATCACACGATTAATCGTACGATAAAAAGTTTTTCTATCGATAAAAGTTCTGAGATGAACAATTCGATCACTGACTGAATGCTGATGTTGTGCATTTTTATCGTGGAACAACGACTTTCTCATTTCACCTATTTTGACGCGAATATTATGATATCATCCAGCGCTTTTAATTTGTTTGCAAATATTTTCATGGACAGTAAGCATGCCCATATTGCATAAACTGAAGTAAAATTATTTTGTTAACGAGCCATCTATTCGGTCATTTTTGCAGAAAACCTCAATTCTCGAAGGATGATGCAAATGAAACACCTAAATTTTATCATCTCAATCAATTAAAAAGGTTTGATCTCTAAAAAACTTATTCCATAAGTAGAGACAATGAATGTTGCCCCAAAGCCCTTCTTTACAACTACGCTTTGCCGATTATTCGTCAGATACTCTGACTTTTGAAGAAATTTAACATTTTCAATTGTCATGGAATGGCGTTCTGGGCTTCCTATAAATAGGTTTATTTCTTATCACACTATCGTTATACCTTGAGCACAGTGATTGCACGACATCTGATGTCATTAGGGTAGTTTTACGTTAATATACAGCATCTGGATGCCACATGGCTACATTAGCTGTTGCTTGTAGGACAACAAAATATTCATGAACATCAAAATTATGTCATTTCACACATTTGAAAAATTCTGCTTTCTTTGGAACTTTTTCTATTTATATGGACAGTGAATGATATACCTACCAGAGCCATTCTTTACAACTACATTGATTATGCATCGGGCACTTTAACTTTCGAAAAAATTGAAGATTTTCAATTTTCATGGAATGACGCTTTGATTTTCCCAAAATTAACTTTATTTTTTATCATTTACAATGATAGCATTGAAATGATTACACAATAGATGATGTTGTGAGCTCAGCGTTTGTATTGATGCATGCACGATCATCTGGAAAATGTCTACGGGTAAGGGATCTGTTTATTGTCAGGCCTATATGGATGAAGCCAAAGGAATGAAGCTAAAATCGATGCCAAGCTGTGTATCCGAACAAAACAACCAGTGGCGTATCCAAGGGGGGGACACGGGGGAATGTCCCCCCCTCTGAGAGATATGATTTTAACACATAAGTTTATGAAGAAGGAAAGTGCACTCAAACATCAATTCTCAATACATTCTGTGGAGTCGAACTTTAGCACTTGATTTGCCGGGGAGTCTTGTGTCAGAGTGTGACGTTACCGATAGCGCCGATAACACATTCGTCAAACACTGACTTGCAGTGGCGTAGCGTGTATAGTATTCACAGCATTTGTGTAAAATCTTCATTATTCAACCAAAAAGTATTGCATTAGTGCAAAGCTCAGAAAAATGTTATGTTTTTCAGCTTCTTTCTTCAGAAAAAGTATTTTGCAGTGCCTGTATATTGTTCTGTAATTTCACTGTACTGATAGAGGATATCTTAAGTATACATGTAGGAGATGCGTACACTAATAATACTGTTTGTGTCACTGGTTAGTTTTATAATAATCTGTACCTGTTCAGTTTTACTGAATTCAATTTTAGGACGTTACGGTATATAAAATGTGGGATATCAAAATTCGGGATTAACGAAAGTTAATATGAAAGCGAAGATTAAATTATCGATAATATTACATGCGACCATGATTATACTATTTATGATCATTATATTTCTTTGCGTTGAATATGCACAATCTTCGTGGTAGGCCCAAAAAATTCATTAATTTTCGTACCCCCCTTTTCAAAATCCTGGATACGCCCCTGAAAACAACATATACCGTAATACACTTTTAAACTTTCTTGCTCATCCTCGTTATACTTCCTCATCAGAAGAATAAAGAAAATCAAATCAATTTATGTGCGATTCAGGTGCAATATGACAAACGACATACTAGATTAAGTGCTTCCATAATATCCGTTGCTGAGGGAACACCGCATTCTCTTTGATGTTGAAGAGTCTGCCAACTGGGGAGATTCGGTGAACTGATGAACGCATTTCTAAATGATGTAGAAATGAATGTCCTCTTTCACGTGTTTAATCAAATCTCCAAGAAATACAATTATTAATTAGGCCCTCAGTTGTGTAGAAATTATCTATCTCCCACACCTGATTGAAATGATCACGCGTTCGTGACGGATCGGCACACGCAATAATTTGCAATTCTACAGCTGCATGCCGAAGACATGTGGTTCTTTCTTTATTTTTCTGTACCCAATCATAGCTCCTTCTTTGCTTCAATATCTTCCTCGCTTGTGGGTTGTGGACCAATTTGATTCCTAGCTGCCGTAGGCATACTCGCTTCTGTATCATCACGTGCTTCTTACTCGATCATCTTAGTTTTCATTTAATCCATCTTCTTCCAATTTCAATCAGTTGAACCGACAATCGTCCACGATAAACTGTCAAATGTTCGGGTAGTTGGCCCTGTTGCATTGAAATCCATTATTCATTGAATCTCTAAGCTCCACGTGGTATATAAACTATCGGATACAGTGACACTATTCAAGATCTGGAATAATTTCACAATAGATAGGCTGAGGAATGCACAATGCTTCCAAAACTCAGGCTTGCTAGAATAAATGATTCTGGAAACTTCATTTGAGATCAAGAAGGGTTTGAACGGCATGTATAAGTTGCCGGTTATCATTTTTTTTACTATTCAGAGCAGTTTGCAATGTTTACATGACAAACCATAAGATTATCAAGAGACATAACAAACCTGATTATCGATGGTGAATGAAAGATCTCGTCAAAAGTCGAATTTCACGGCAGCATCGGTCTATCAGGAGGCTAATGCGCTAACATATTATGAGACCGACATATGATTAGCAGTTATTATGAGGGCTCACATCTACCTCCACTGTGTAAAATTTCACTCTTTTGCGAAAGGTAATTGTGGAAAGACTACACGATGAACTTTTTTGATAATCCATCAGTTTATCTATGATAGAAATGATAGAGTCATTTACGCATCTGTGAAATTTCTAGCTATTCGGATCTTGTCATCCGATTGTTTGTATCAGCCAAAATTTGAATTCAAATTTGTCATAAAATCCATATTTCTGCATTACATGGTAGATGTCTTTAAAACTTGTCGATTGAATTGCATAAGACAAGTGCATCCTCTTAAACGAGGCTCCAGTATTGTATTGACGTCGGAAAGCTGTCATTCGGATTTTTTCTTGAGGTAATAAACTCGCAATATTTACAATATACTACTTATGAGCAGTTTTAAAATTAAAATCAAATTTCGCAGATAACGACTCGATGATTATTTTTGAAATTTATGCTACTTTCCAAGAATGGTGTGTTTTATCGATGCAGCATTTGAAATTCGGATTTCATTTTGACGATGCGCAAGTAGAAACTATATAAGTAGTATGAAATGTACCATTTTGCTATTCTTTCGTAAACTGTTCGATGGATTTTTCTGTTGTGTTCCACATAGTCTCCTCTGACCATAGGGAAGCCACCTGCAAAGCGGAAAGCGCATTCGGATTTCATTTCACTTAATTGAAAATTATTCACATGTGATGGAGGATTTGTGGAATACTATTCTTTGTAGCCTACTATATTGCTATCATGATCAGTCAAATTCTTGTGCATTTTTCCAAAAGTGTAAAGATTGGCACATCTCACAAGATGAACTGAGTCTCGACTCATGTTCATTTAGTGCAGGGGTGCGCAACCTTTTATATTTCTCGGCCGCCATTTCGAAGGCCGAAAGAATCACTGCCGCACTTAATATGTGTGCAAGCAACTAAGTCAAAAGCCAATCCTTTATATATTTCACCACTGAAATTAGCTTTCCCTGATGAATCACGCAGTGAAAATCGCATAAAGGCCTACTTCGTAAAGAATGAGCGAGTAAGTTGACTCATATACGACCGACGGTCATTTTTGACCCGAAAAGATTTTTGGCTTAAGGTGTCATTATCACTTGAAAAGTTGAAAGCATGTTTTTGTAAGGGCAACCGAAGGAGAAAAACACTTTACTAAGCTATTGCAATAATTGATAGGAATCACGAGCCATACAAAATTCATTCATTCATTCATCATAGAGCCGGTATATTCTGGGCATTCACTCGTATATAGGCCTACGCATTTCTAGGACCTCGTATATAAGCCTTCCTACCTTGCGTTATTATTGAAGTTATAAAGTATCGGTATCTTATTATTACTAATCATGCAGTTCTTTCGCAACCCATAACGTGAGCTTTAAATTTAATGATAGATGTGAAAAAAACACAACTGAAATTTTAACATATTTTATTTATGAAAATACACAAAATCTAAATAGGTAGACATGCAATATCTTTCTATTCAATCCGCTGCAGAAACTGATCTAGCAGGCATCCTTATTCAGGCCATGGACTTGAAGCTTACGCGCGCGAACAATTCGAACAAACTACAATTGTCCCTTTTGTTTCTTTTATGCCATGATGACTCTAGCCATGAATGCACATGAATGTCAGTTCCATGAGATATTCTATTCATGAGTTATCTTCATCGCGCCTGCGGGCGCGCATTTTTCCAAGCATCATGGGGTTTTTTTTGATTGATTGATCACGAATATTATTATGAAAGATGTCATGGGAAAAAGGTATTCGACAGTTATAAGGTGAATAGTACGCTACTATAGTGACAATTGTTTTTCGATTGCCTTGAACTCCAGAAATATTTGCAATATTCTTTTTCATTTACTTCTTATTGTCACGGCCGCACTTTGCCTCTGCTTCGGCCGCAGGTTGCGCACCCCTGATTTAGTGAAATCGAAACTGTTTGCACATTGGGGGTTTAAAAAGTGCTGAGTTACTGCTCTATCTAATATACCTACTCTATGGATGTAAGAGTTGACACATTATTGTTCTTTCAATGAAAAATATCCAATTTCATCGCAGGCCTAATATGAAAAAATGCAACCGCGAAGATCCTCGAGATTTTCCTTTCAAATGACGCGTGACATACACTGTTGATAAATCTTTACAACGCAAAGCACTGGGAAATAAGATTTGAGACGGCTTCCAATGTTGCAAGATTCTATAAGCTGCACGAGTATTTATGAATGACTGATATAATCATCTCAATTAGGGCGCTTGGCACATATAGCACACCAAGTGGCTTTATTAAAGATTAAGCATTGGAAAATATTCGAAATCTATTACATGGGCTTTACATACCCAATTACTATATTGTGAACACGGATTTGAAGAAGGAGCTAAAGAAGCTTTGTGCCAAAGCGCCCATATGGCACGCGAATGAAAGTAATAGGCTCGTGCTTCTCTTCACTAGTAACTTCCTCGGGTTTTGGTCGCCAGCTATTACGTCGAATGAAGGTATTGGGATAGCCATTTCTCTGTGGTCACACTTTCTCTCACGTTATTTTCTGATGACACACGCTGGGCTCATAGGGTTTCAGATGTCACCAAATTCCTTTTATCTGATTTTGGAACTGCTGCATCATACGGAAGATAAGCACCGCTGTGTGTAGGCTTGACATACAGTTTATGAACAATTTTGCCGTTTTCTACATAAACTGCAGTGTCAAGGAAGGGAAGTCCATTGTCTTTCGGTAGCTCCATCGTGAATTTGATATTGGTGTGCACACTATTGATAGTTTCTAAAAGTGAATCACAATCGGAGTCTGGAGGGATGCTGCCATAGAGATTGGAAACATCAAATGAGCCGATGTTACTGCATGCCTTCTATCCATGTGACCGCTCTCAAAGCCTCTGTGAAATGTTGTGTAGATTGTAGATGCGCGATCGCATGTTTTTCCACCACTGGATTCAACGTTCGGGCTAACAGCTTTACCAGTTAGCTGTGGTAATGGAGTCTGTAGTTGAGATGATGGGCCTGTCAGTTAATGGTCCTTGCTTGTGATCAGTGGCGGCCCGTCCATATGGGCGCCTGGGGCGCAGCCCTCCATTAAAAATTATTTACATCAAAGAAAATTACACAGAACATTGCGCTGAAACGCAACTGATCTGATAGACTGAATTGAACTATCAATGGTTCAAGCTGTACTGCTAAACACATTCGAAGCGTGGTTCAGTGACTCATTCAGACGTCACTCTCCCTCTCTTCTACCGGATGGGGCGCACAGTCTGTGCGCCTTGATTCATACATATTTTGCTGATCATACATCTGCATACATCGAAGATTTTTAGCAGCTTCGCACGCGTAAACAATGCATGGATGGGGCGCTCTCAAAAAGTCCCTCTGGCTCGCTTTCGTACATTCTGATTAGGTAACGCCGCGCGTGCGTTGGGAAGTCAGATTCTGGTCAAACTTATGTTATTCTGATGCGTGTATACAAGCCTTGGACTGGTGAAGCACTTTCAATCATAGCTGTGTCTCACTGTGTCGACTGAAAATGAATCAGATTGCATATCTTTTAATGAATTGCTTTATCTTTGAATAAATGAAAATGATAAATGAAGTCGTTTCTATATTTGATGCCGGTTTCTGTTATCAAATTCAAATTTTTTCTTTCTTTACTTAACTTGGAAGTGTTCGAGCGATGATTTTGTTTTTAAGTAGGCTTCCGAAAATAATGTCATTATGAAGGACCACAGTAGCATATTTGCAGTGAGGCTTATCATGTCATAAACAGGCATTTACATAGGCGTACATGAAATATAGCAGAGACCGTAGTAGATGATGGGCTAAGATGAAGACGTTTGTATTGCGCCCCACATGAGCAGGACTGCACGAGCCGCCACTGCTTGTGATCTTTCGGAAGGGCGTAAGCTGCACTCGGTAGTGGTTCCGAAACTTTGCACGATTGGATCAGTTCTTTAGTTCCTATGTCGATGTATTTGGCAGCTTCATCGATTCTTCGATTGTACACGATTTGCCTGGTGGTAGGCAGGATGGTTCTGGTCGTCGTATCTTCTTTTGATAGGGAATCCGAAACGAGTGTCTGGTACTGAAGTGGGGCCATTGCAACTAATTTCTTTGTCTTATCGGATGGTATAATGACGACAGGCTTTTCTTTTATGGCATTGATGATCTTGGATGACTTGGGGACTCAGGAACATTCTTGAGTTTGCTATCAATCTCTTCTGAGACATGTGGAAAGGGAAGTAATAGAGATTCTTTTTGTTCTCTTCTTCACGGATTTTTGCGATGACTTTTGTTTTATCTGAATAGCCATGTTCATTAGGTGACATGCCACGCGTGATTCACGCGTAATTACGGAACACCCCAAACATCCGTGATTAAGGACATCCTATTCTTCTACCCGCGTACATACGCGCTGCACTAAGAGTCAGAAATCACTTGATCTGATGCTGTTAAAACATGGGAAATGTTTGTGAATACGCGCGGGCGAGCGTTTATAGTTTGCGCGTCGTCCACGGTTGTCTGCGCTGCCGCTTGAACCACTAACATGAACCGCTAAGCATGTTCTGTCTTCCCTGAACATGAAATTGAGGTCCTATCGCATGCAGACACATGAGACGCAAAGTCAAAATTACAGGACTGCCAACTATACTAACTTACATAACAGATATTGCAGCAATATCCCGCATGGCCACGGATGTTTGGGGTCATGTGTAATTAGGCGTGGTTCACGTGTGAATTGCGCGTGATTGAGCGTGGCATGTCACCTAGTGCAGCCTTATTAAATTTTAAGTATTTTCTTAATAAAAGTGATCACATCGCAATCTCTGCCGCTGTATGAAGGAGCTAATTCATAATCAAAGATCGTGATCATAATTAACTTCAAACGTTGTAAATGGATCCGCAACTACTCAGATTCAAGAAATGAAACATAAATTAAATTTAGTGAACCATAAAATCATGCCGATAAAAATTGAGTTAAAACATGAAATTTAGCCAAGAAGCGCAGCAATTATAATGATATATTAACTTTAACATGAAGACTTACATTATAATTTAGTTCATGAAATTTTCTTGATAATCAGAACTTCCGTTAAAATAATGAAGACACTACATGTATTAATAAATTTTCATTCATTTGATATCTAACTTCATATACTACCTACTTGGGAACGTTGCTAATTGCTCTCAAAATATCATCTGGTGAATTAGCTATTTTGTGGCTAAATCTATTGGGCACGAAATCGCTATTATGAGGTACCGAATCGCTAGCAATAATTTGCAAAAATTTAGCTTCTTAAGGACCGCAGGAACGCAATCTACACAAAGAAATGAATCTTTTGATATGGAAACTTTCACTTTATGCTGACATATTTTTAAATCGACGCTCTGGCTCTACCTCATGCTTATTGTAAAAAGGACATTTTTACAATCTATTTTAGGTTTTTATTTTAGTTATTATTTTAGGTTTATTACCCTATTTTTGGGTGGTTCACAGATTTTGCAGCAGTTCAAAATGATTTATATTTTGAAATGCTAAAAATATCAGTGTTGATTGTTTTGGATTAACCTATATTTTTAGTTCTAGCAAAAGTTATGATATTCATGTTGATTCTTAATTTCCTATGACCAGAAAGTAGCAGCTTACAGACGAAATTAAAGAACGTCATGAAGATCTGTTCATACGGAATCGCAATATTTCTCAACTGCCATTCAAGAACTCAAGCAGAAATTATACAAAGCATTAGAATCATTACAACATTTCGAGAAAACCTTGAATTAAAAAAAAATTGGCAACTCTAACTTGCATTGTGTAGGCCTGTGTATTTGTGAAGCTTAATTAACAAACAGTGTGCATTTGTGAGGGAAGGAATTGTGCATTCCTTCTGCTGCATTCACTAATTTTTCTTCGGTCGGAGAAAGATCAGCATACCAATTATCCAAGAAAACTTTCTTTGCAGAATGAAATTCGATATTGTAGATCGACCGAAGAGATGTTAAGTCCTATGAAAACAAAACTATTGCAGCTCGATCGTTATGTAGCATATTTAGCTCATGCATCAGAAATTTCAGCTCAGGGTTCTCTTGTCATGTCTATTAAAACTACTAATAACACTGACGATTCATTCAATAGGTTGAACATTTTAAAAAGCGACATAAAATTAACGCGTTGAAAATAAAAATCACAATCCACTTTTGTTACAAAACATTACCCCAGTTAAGATATAGAGAATTACTGTCAAGAATTGCAACTGAACCGTCAGCATCAAAATTCATGCTCAATTCAAGCAGGTTGGCCACTGCTAGCTTCAAGTGATAGTTGATTCTGGAGATGGATTCTTTTCTCCTTTTATATAAAAATCTATTATCCAGATGAATTTTCAGAAAAAACATCGCAATTACAAAATCGAATGTGTTTTTGACTGTCTTTTTTCGACAACCTCGTACAGTTTCATACATAATTGAAAAAAATACATGATCGTTGCCATAAATTCGAACGCAAGAATTTGCAGTTTTGATATGTTTATCTGACGTTTCCGTACATTTCAATAAGCTTTCCATTATCGCATTGCAAACAGGATGAGTATTTATCAAAATACTTCAAAGTTTGAAAATTCAAATTACCGTTGAATTCTCAAACAAAGAGCTTTAGGAAAGTCTAATCCTGCCTAGCTGTATCTTCTGGTGAAGCGGATCGCTCGGTTTCTTTAATTTCTTCAGGTGAGGCCGAACGCTCGGTTTCCTTCGGTTCTGGAGTAGCTTCACGTACGGGCGTTTCTGTTCGGGCGTCAGACACTTTGCGTTCGGACGGATGTTCTGATGGCGACCTAGAACGAGGGCTTTCCTTCTCTGCATTCGCATTGTTTATGGTAGAGGCATCCTGCTGAGTTTCATCATCAGATTTCACTGAAATAACAAAGACAGATGATAGACATTCGAAGCTATTATTAAAAGCAAACAATTATTTATCAAATCATTCTTTTAAAAACTATTTTTCAAAAATATCACTATTCATTAGGGTTGTGCGTCAGCGCACCTATTAGCACAGGTGCACCGAGATTTTAAGAAGTTACCCTGAAGCACTTATTAGGCCTAAGTATAGGCGAAATACAACTTGCTCGGCGTGTTAGATTGCCGCGTGAGTTATTGAAAACTTCAAAATCTTGTAGGCAATGACACTATCTTTCATTCTAAACATTTATATATTCTAGAATTAAATTCAAATTTTATAGAGTACTAGGAGATTCAGATATTGCTAAATAATTTAGCAAACGGTCATTGATGTAGTAATTTCATGCGTGTGGTGGTCTGGTATGGTCACGGTGCTAAGTCGATAATCTCATTTTTGTTTTGCTCGATGTAGCTACATAATTTGTGACAAAAATATTCTCTTGATATTGACTGCCATGATGTGAGTTGTCTTTTAAAAGGAAATCAATAAAAATGCAAAATTATAGGAAAAATAGGAATCGATCTCTGAATTCACTTTTGCCAAGTTGAAGCACAGGCTTCAATGGTGCTTCTTCCCTGAGGACCATTTACTTCTTTGACGTTAGGACTTCAAAAAACTTGCTATCATTTGACTATTTTTAATTTATTCCGCGAGCTTTCGTGACGCTCGCCCATTTTCAAGCATGTAAAAGCAGAGAGTGTGTTTTTGAAGCACTAACGTCATAGAAAGTCAAAAAATGTTTTAATTTACTATTGCCTAAAATCCCACTTTAGGTTGTATAGATGTGATACATCACATTATTGCACATGAAACTTCGCTAACATTAATTGTACGCTACTCATTCCTGTCGCATTTTTATACATCAGAGGTTCATGACTATGATTAGGATTTCGTTGTTCAATCATGTTTGTAGTATCAATTAAGTTTCCCCAACAAAAAAATTAAGTAATGCGCAATGTTTGACTCGACATTTGATGCTCGTTGATGGACAACAAATTTTTGCGAGACTGAGTTATGTAGAAGTCATAACTTTCTTAAGATTTCTTCACATATCTTTACGCAGATTGTCGCTGTCAAGAGGTTCTGTATAAAATGTATAGCTGTGTGATTTGTTAAGCTTTCGAGGATGACAGTGAATTCATATTCGAGGCAATTGAATTCATATCAATCCAAGCAAAAGGAAATATTTTTAAAATATTCAAATGCCAAGTCGACAACGATATCTGGTTTATTTATATGATCAGATGCAGGCAGACAACCTTTAAACTGAAGAGGCGATTGAATCGACACATTACTGTAAATCTAAGCCCTCATCAGGTTTTTCAAAGAACAAATTGGCCCAGGAATTATGCTTGGTGTGCAGGACCGTGCGATTTTAGTCCAACCTCCATTCAAGAGTAGCAACGGCAGAATCCGCTTCTAAAAATTACCACAACAGAGTATTCTTTCTAAAGAGTCAAATCATGTTGACATGAATATTTCTCGTTTTTGACCATATGATCAAAATAATCTGATTTTCCAGAGAAACATATTTGATCACCTAGCCAAGTCAGATTTTGATCGGCGTGGTCCAGCAGCTATGTATAAGGCCTCTAGATTTGTGTAGTATTGCATTTACATCATTGCGGCACTTTTGGGGAATATGTATATAAAGGAATTCAAGTCAATAGCAGGCTTAAGACATAACCATAGACAGCTCTAAATGTACGAGCATAACCATTTTGCAAAACATTTGGGGGTACCTTTGGATCACTTTACATATGAAATGCCTTTACATTGACTGATTTCTGAGATACTAGTGTTTTGTACCCATTGGTTGTAGCTGTTATCTAATTGGTCTCTGTATATTCATGTTTGTGCGATAATACCACATTTCCTCTCATACACGCCGCAGAGTATATTTGCCTTCTCCCACTTTTAAGTGCGTTATTTATTAGAGGGCGGCGTTCATCAAAATGCATGATTTTCACTTATGACGTTCCCAAATTGAATAACAAAATAATTTCCAGGAATTATCTCTTAATGTCGGCAAACACAAACATTTTGAGCAACTTCATACACATTCAACCACATTCTCACATACATTGCCGATCAGATGCATGATAATAGCACATGCACAGAATAGAAAATGATCTGAAGACATTCCATGCCAAAAATTATGACTGTGGGCTCAGCACTTTTCGTTTAATCAAAAAAAACACAGATAATTTCATTTTAGTCAAAAACTGCAATCTGCGTCCCATTGGATTTACATGTGTTTTTCTTTGATCCTGTTTTACAAGAAGAGGAACTCACTAGAACTCGGCAAACACGCAAATTCGTAGTAGGCATAGGCTGTACATCATTCTGTGAAATTCTCATTTTCGGCCTCGTTCCCTGCAAAAACTCGTTCTGGCTGCCGGACTATTGAGTGTGACACTTTTAATATGTGACTTCTTCATCGTCATAAAGACCACAAACACAATGATATTTGATAACTGCAAATACATCCTTGCACTTAACTCAATGTACTACACTTAGTCATTCTTTTCTAATTTTCTTGCTATTAGATGTGCGGTGTTTATTAGAGGAAGTATGGCATGCAGTGAATGATTAGAATTGTCTGCTCTTACCTTGTTCTTCATTGGCTTCATTCTCATTTTGCACAATTTGATTATTCACGTCAGCAATGGCCTTCTTGATGGCAGCTTGAGCATCCTTGTTGTTCATCACTTCAGCGTAATCAAGAGCACGTTCAAAAGTATCAATTGCACCCTGAAGATGAAAAGGTGTCAAAATTCCAATGACAGAGTGAACATTGTCATGAACAGAAACATTGCAAGAAATAATGTTTCATTAAGTTAGAGGGAATTGTGGCAATTTTACAAGCTTATCTCGAAGCATGTCAGTTAGCTATCATATTCGGAGATAGAAAACCCGAAGTCAAACAGACGCGCTGCTACTGAGAAATCTGTTATTTTTCATCGCTTTTGCTATTGTATTCCATCGGCCAATCAGCGGTGGAATAGCACTTGATGTCAGAGAGCTGGGCAGCCAGGATTCAACCACTCTATACATAAACACTCATTGTTTACATATCGCTGTGCATGGATTTCCGGTTCAATGACGCAATGACTTTACTGCATTTTCATTGGTCGCTCTATTAGCAGGATATTGTAGGTCAAAGTCAATTAGGCATTTGAGATCAGCTTGTAAAATAGCTTCATTTCCCTTTATACGCATGGAAGCAAATTATGTACTTAATTCTCTCATGCCGAGTTCCACACATGCTCGCACAAGGATGCTTTCTTCTCCTTGCTCATAGTCATTAACTAAGATGAAGCAGTCCAAGTCATTTTCCCCTACGGCAGAACAGCCCCTATACATATACTAACTCCCAGCACTAAAAAGGTGTTCTTTGAAACTTACACTAACTTCAACAACATCAATTCTGGTGAATTCAAAGAGTCATGCATGCAGTTTCTTACTTGATAATCTTTTAATTTCACTTCGGACTGTGCAACAAGAACACTGGCGTTCAGCATCCAGCTGTTGTCACCGATGTCCTGAGCATGTTTCAGAGAGTCCTCGCCGAATTTCTTTGACTGAGAGAAGTCGCTCAATTCCAAATAACAGCGTCCGATTTCATGAAGCAGCCACGCCGATTCTAATCCAGATTGACTTGTAGGAACTTTTTCATTCCATCTGTTGACGAGAAATCAATGATGTTATTGCATGTTAGGACTATTCACTTTTCAGCAACACGCAAATGATGAGGCTTTAAAGTCACTACTCCCCCATACTGGGAGCTTGGGCAATGCTGACATAGTCAGACTCTTCTGGAGCGTTGTGGTATATTTAGTCCGAATGCCTTTTCTGACGATTTGCAATGACAGCTACGGGGCTGGATCAAAAGATCGCTAGGGGAGGCACTTACTCACTGTGCCACAGAGACGTTCAACATGCAACACGCAAATTAACATCAAATGCTAATACCGATAAAACCTCCAGAAAGTTTGGTAGACTTCCTAGATATTGAATTAACAATGTAACCATGCACAGTATAGAGTGAGTATATTAGGTAGAGCAGTAAATAGCAATTCAGCATTGAGTAAATCCCCTATGTGCATGTAGTTTCAATTTTATTAAATGAACTCGAGTTGAGACCAGGCACCAAATGAAAGACAAGCAAATTTTTACATTTTTGAAGAAATTACCACGGAATTGACTGATTATGATAGAAATACAGAAGGAAAAATAGTATTTTACAAATCTTCCGTGTCATGACAACCTTGAAGAAGTAGTGTTTGTTAAGTTAGCAATTCGATGTATTGAATGCTCAGCCTTATTTTAATAAGAGAATTTTCTTATGCGTGATCATATCACAAGCTATCGGTCACTGAAAGATCAAAATATCATAATTAAAGACGATGATTATTATTAACTCTAAAAGATGAAGATAGGTCAACATTACTTTATATGTTGCATTTCTTCCGCATGTCCGGATGTCATCATAAATATATGAAAAACAGGATTCCTTCAACGGACACTATTGTATTAGCGGTTTGATGGCAGACGTTTCACCCGTAGGCTTTCTCAATGCCAAATGACAATCCATGAAAACTGGTGCAGCACATTTGACATCATTAATGACAGTTCACATAGCTTTACAACAAAGTCAATAATTAAAATCAATTGATAGATACATAGATTGGAACATCACACTTCTGTGACAACAAGGAACAAAAGAATCTCTACATTATAGAGCAGCCAGCAGCACTGACAAAAGAATTGCTAGGCCACATAGTCAAACTAAACAAATTCACACTGTCTGAATGCCAACAAAATATCCAGAAAGGTAAGTAATGAGCTGGAATAGATGCAGCATAACTAATAAAAAGAGTAAAAACGGGCTATACATACAAAAAAAGATTAATTAAGAAAAAAATTATAACAGCGCTAAAAGATTTTAAAAGGGAAGAAGAAAGGAGGGTGAAAAAGGCAAGAATAAAAGAGCATGACACCTGCGAAAAGAAACAATTCAAAAGTTAACCGAACAAAGCAGGGAATCAATATTTGAAAAATTCTTGCGACCATTGCAACCATTCATCAGCTGATGAGTTGGGATTTTGCTTATATAATGGGATTCTAAGATCAATCGCTTGTGATAAAATTGCAAACCACTATGAAGAACAGACCAACTAAATGAGACACTTTCATTAGGATGATCTGTCAAAAAATGCTGGATAACTGCGCTAGATTCATTGCTTGAAGTTGAATGTTCAGCAATTCTCTGTTTCATGATTCTAGAAGTCTCTCCTATATAGATGTTTGAACACACAGAACAGACAATTTTATAAATCACATTTTTAAGGAAGCATTCTGTATGCTCATTCAAATTGGTCACACAGGTACTACATCCGGAAGGACAGGAAGGGTACTCCTTAGGGGGATGAAAAATCCTCCGCTAGGGTTCCCGCCATCAAACCACAGAGTTACGTGGTTACGAAGACCAGTTCTCAGAACCAGAGACATGCATTGTCTCTTGTGGGCTTCATTCACATACGGAACTCGAAAGAAAACACGATCGTTGGACTCCGCTTTGTCTTCATTTTTTCTGCGGTCGAATCTTCGGATAGTCTCTTTAATAAATTTCCGTGAATAGCCATTAGCCACAAATCGATCCACAACAAGATCTCTGGAATATGTAGCATTATCGGAAGTAGAACTTCAACATTACTATACAGATTCAAGAAATGAAGCATAAATTTAGTAACTCATACAATCATGCCGATGAAAATTAAATCATAAACTTGAAATTTCAGCCGATGAGCAGAATGAGATCTCAAAGTTTCTATGAAGACTTGCATTATAATGCGGCTCATGAAATTTCCTTGATAATCAGCTTAATTTCCGTTTATTCATGGTAGGCCCTATCTGTTAGCAAGTGCTCATTCCTATTGATATCTAAGATCTTTCATACTACTTATGTAGTGGGTTCACGTCGCTGGTATATAAATACAGGAATAATTTGCAAAAATTTAGCTTTTTATAAAGTGATCAAACATTTTTTTAGATCGCAGAAACGTAGGCCTAATCTTCGCAAAAAAACTAAATCTCTTCATAAAGTTTTTTATTCTCTGTATGCTGACATTTTTTTGAGTCGATGATCTTTCTAATAGATACTTATTCAATGATGCACAGTGCTGAACAAGAGCTTAACGAATACATTTGTTACAAGTTTTAGGTTTCACCGGACTTAAATAATTGAAAAAATAGATTCACTAGCTTAAGATTTGTAATGTTGTAAGTCTACCGAATCAATATCGAACGCTGAAAGACCAATGGAACACTTGATCGACCAACAATCGTCTGATCAAGTTCTCCTGAAGGGGACTTTTAGTCAGTCAAGCACAAAATCTTCTACACATATGACAAAGGGTATTTGCACATAAGGAAAATCAAGAATAAAGCAAAAACACTTCCAAATTTTCCACCCATCATTTCATGAATTACAACTAATGGGCGCATAAACACTCGACGTTGCGTATTACAGTCACTTAAAATTAGCACTTAAAAGTAATAACTAAACATCATTACTGATTTTAAATGAACTGTCTTGGCTATTTGTCATGGTTTGTATTGAATAAGAAAAGAGTTAGCAAATAATAATGTCTGTCTCTGAAATTACTGATAGCACGACGTTTATTTAACTTCATGATTATCCTCTCAGTTTTCGTTTCTGATTGCCATATTGTTGTGATGTTGCTGTACTCTGTTCAATTATTGTATGGCCATACGATTATCAAGGACGAGTTCATACAATAGACGGTGTTATTGTTCAATATAAATTATACTATCTCCAATACGACGCCATTAACTTTTAAGGTAGCTACAGCTAAACACTGGCATGTCATCGGAATGTTCTCAGAACTCGCGCAGACGGTGGGAGTGGGTAAAACTCAGTAGCACTTACATTTTGATGGCTTCTTCATAATCTCCCTTCTTGGCATAGCACCTTCCGAGATTGTCCATGGCTCTGGATACAGCATCTTGCAAATTGTTTGATTTACCGATGTCGAGATCTTTCTCATGATTCATTAAGGCTTTATCAACATTTCCTATATCGAGATAGCAGTTACCCATGATTGAATGCAAATTGGCAAGAACTTCTTGTTTGTTGGATAAATCTTTCTCTGTCCAGCCGTCAACGTGCTTCAGAACTTGTCGTGCTTGCTTCAAAGCAGCTTCCTGTTGTCCATTTGTCTGCTCTGTAATTCATGAAATAATATAAAGACATTGGTGAATCATTGGTTCATACGTTGATAAAATTGTTGAAGTCGTTCAACAGGAAATGTCTAATATGAAATTAAAGATGATCACTAAATCTCTTAATAGACAACTAATCGGAGACTTAATGGGACAACTACAAGCATCCATGTAAATAACATCACCAACAACTTACTTCTGTCAATTTCTTCCAAACTATTGAGCACATAGCGAGCAGGTTGAACACCACGATCTTTCCCAGAATCTCTTCGGTCCTTTCCTGACTTGTTTGTGCGGGCTGGACTTTGTTGCTGCCAAAATTCTGTACGGGACTCCAGAAAATTGAGCGCTTCGATCGCCAGGGTATTGATTTCTTCAGAGTTTTGCGTTTTATGAGCTGTGTGTTCTGCAATGTAATATTTGAGGGATGGATACTGCGTCCAAAACATAAAATGCTATTGAACAAACAATCAAATTTAAATTCGAACATTGAAAATGTTTAACAATAAGAAGCAGGCATCAAGTCAAGGCGCTGCAATTCCATTGGCATTTGCGTTTTCCATCATTCTATCAACTTGTTTCATAATATCTAAATCATGCTTCAATTTCAGAACGAATGACCTCTGAAATGCTGAGAATAAATTGTGGAAGTCTGCTTCATCGCACAATGTCAAACATATCTAATGCTCCGGATGAACCACTGGACCCCTCGTCGAAGTTTCAATGACACAAAGCTATGGAAGTTTTTTCTTAAAAAAATTAGTTCGCATATCTGACCCTGCAGATGATAACTGAAAAAGGAATATCACGATCAGTAGACTGTTCATGACGATTTCGAAGTTTACGAGCTAGATGCCTTAGATAAATTAAAATTCATTCCCTAGAAAGAAAATGAATTCTTGTGTTCCAGATTAGTAACAAAATAATTTTTCCTTGTTTCATGAAGTCATTGATTATTGACTACCCATAATTAAAAGAAGGTCCGCTTATCATGAATATAAAATTATTTATCATTATGTCATTATGAAAATAATTTTACTCGCATCGGGCGATCTTTTTCAATTTTCTCTTTCTTTAGCAATATTCATAGCACTTGCAGATAATGTACGTGTAATACTGAAATATCAATTAAATAACCTGCAGCTTATGGACAACTTTGTAACACAGAACAAATATAAACAAGGTGAACTTCAAAACAATAGCACAATTGATTTACGTTCAATGAACATCCGAATCCAGAAATACTTGGCAGTATTTATCCGTTGGAAAGTCTTAACGGCGCTCAGGAATTTGATTCTGATATCTATTGGAAATACAAGAAAAAAATTGTATTTTATTCACATCAGCAACTCTTTTGTTACAATTTTCACGGTTTAGTTATTTGTGATCAAATGTTTAGGAAGCCAGAACAATGTAATTTCGCATTTAGATAACTAATTTTCAAACTCTAGGGTGAAAAACTTAGGTCTCGCAGTGCAATAATAAAAAACGACGGGTTTTCGTCGTCCTGCGCCATCTGAGGTTGATAGAAGTCATGATTCGTTGCTTCCAGGAACGAACATAGCACATAGATTAATATAAACAGTAGGAAAAAGCGAAATATTGACAATCAATTTGTTGTAAGGATATACAGTCGCAATCTCTGTTTCTTTGCATTATCACATCTGTCATGTTAAGCAAAAACAGACACAGTCAAGACTAGACTTACAATGTTATGACGTTTTAGGCAGGCTTTATTCCGTGTGGCACATGTGTTGAAGGTTGACAAAAACGAATCCATAAGAATACCTAACTCAGCATATTAGATCATTCTATAATAAAGGAGACAAATTTCCCTAGATTGAATGCTCTCCTAGCATGAACCACAATCCCATCTCATCTTCAAGAAAAATGTCTCAAACAAGGTGTTTCATCTCGTATAAGTTCCAAGTACGGCAAATTGCATGATGAATAAAGGTATCTTAAAAACCTTTAGCCATCAACCTGTCTGACATCGCAAATAACGTCCGGAATAATGTCATAAAAAATACACCTCGTTGAAAACTGAAGCAACGGTCTTTGACTGAAAATTTCGCGCTTACTTACTAAGTAGATGTCAGATCATACTACTGCTACTGATACAAGTAACGCGATTGATAAATAATTTTTTACGAGGAGGCATTTATGCATCTGATTTTGATTTTTGTTTTATTTTGAGTCACTTAATATATTGAGTAATTATTCTTCCAATCCTATACAAGAGAATTTCAAAATGTACATGAACATCACCTCTTCTTCTCTCAATTCAATATATTTTGCATGAAAGTTTCTGACCGTGATACGATCATTTGAAATGGCGTCTTACTTTCTTCTTTTATCATGTTGTTCAAGAACGTGACATCATTGTACAATTGACCAAGAAGTTTCTTCTGCGTTTTGGCGTCCATCGATGACTGCTTTCTTTCCACCTTTTTCTTCTCTTGAACTTGCTTGTGTTTCGAATATCCTCCACGAGGTTTCTTAGCCTTCTGAAAAAGTTGAGAAGTAGAATTCTAGCTACCTCACTCATTTATGCAAGACACAATTCGATTAGCTGTCAAGTTCCTTGATGCAATAAATTGCCCCATGTATCTCAACTCCAATCCAGGGCTTAATGAGAGGCTACAAGGTTTAAGCCTATAGCGTCAATTAAAGTTTCCGCTATGTCATGCCTATTGTGATAAGTGATATTTTGAAAAAGTCATGGCTAGATTTCAAGAGCAGTGCAGAATCAATCGATATTCACTCAATGTGCACCCATTCGGCCTATTATGACAGGAAATGTTCACGATTTGAGATAGATGGAGTAAGTTAAGGACACGACAGCTAATCGAATTGTACCTTTCATAACGCGGATTTATGAGACCGTGAATTATATCAACTACGGAAGAAATTCACTGGGTACAGCAGCAGGCTTGTGTTTGCTGTTTAAGTCAATTAATTGAAAATAGTTAAGATCGTGTGTAGCATTAACAGAAAACTATCAAACCGTTAGTTTTGCCATCCAGGAAGTAATCAACGTGTACTTATTATTCAACATACAATATATAGAGATAGAACGTATAATTCTCTCTTAGTTAACATGCAGTAATAGAGCATCGCATGAAAGCAGCAACATATAACGTTATATGCGACGTTCATCCCGCCGATTAGCACAGAAGTACTTAAGAACTAAAATTTCTATTTATACCTGAACAATGTCGAATATAATTAAGTATTGCTATTGATGGCAACTATGTTTGAACTCCAACAAAGAAATTTGAAGCAGCTACTCAAAATGCGCACCTTAGAGGCCATTTACAAGTTGTAGCGTTTGAAAAATGAGTGGTGAGCTTATTTGATTACCGTACTTCAGTTGATATGCCGCATGCTAAGCTTTCCAACAGGCTTTCATGCGAGTAGGTGAAACGTGTAACACCTCGCTGATGAGTCGTTGATATGGAAGGTGGCTTCATCGATAGAGAAAATATTGTGCACAAAAATTAGGATTCAATCGCTGTCACTGAAGATTAGCCAAGCAGAATTCAAGTCTACTCAGTCTTTCATCAGTCTGTAGCTTTTGAATCGTGGTGAATCCACAGGCGAAGCCGATCTTCCCCCCACCCCCACAGCATCCTCTGCACAATCTTTCTCTCCCTAGACTTCCTTATGCGCAAAAGTTCCGGATATAAAAATGTCGCACTCAGTTACGTCGAAACTCATTCATTATTAGCATGTTGCGTCTTTAAAATAGTGGCTTTACTTTGAAATGATAACTTCCATTGAACTACTCATTACTTACTTTATGCAATTTTCTTTGTCATATAGACTTAGTATTTATTTCAAAATGTGAATTGTGCCCCACGAATTCCAGTACTGGGGCTTTCTTGAAAATATAACCGCTATTTATTGTTATTATTCTTTGTAAGATGCGCCACTATTCCGGGAAGCTAGAGGATCCAAAGCAGATAGTTCGTATCATCCATTTTCTTTTAAATATCTTCACTAAAAATCGGTGGGATCAACGTGATCACCCTGTACAGGAACCATGCGGTTTCACTTTTCAATTATGCAAATGCAAAATTAAAGCATGTCATATACAGCATAATGTAAAACCATATTTGACAGTCGTCACATATCCTAACTGTTCCGGAGCCGTCTTCCATGCTTCTGATCTTACCAAAGCTCTTCAATCGGTTTTGACTATATCGGAGAGGAAGGAATACTTATCTTTGGTGTTACTATCGTTGCAACCTCATGAGGTCGCAACTGCAGTTTAAAGTTTAAAGATTCTCCAATCTGTTTGTCTCGCCGACATTTAACTCATCACAGCAGAACAATCGAAATTACTTGAAACACAAATAAATTAGACAAAATCATGCGAAATCCGAAACAATAAAATAACTCAATATGTTAAAAACAATAGTCACAATCACAACCAAAGACAATTTTGTCAATTGAAAACATGAACTTATAATTATCATTGTGCATTGCATGCAATTGTACATCAGCGAAAGCTACGAAAACGCGAGGTTCAATTCAACATGTACGCATTGTAAAAGTAACATTTAATAAAGTCCAGTTTTCTATCTTTAACACTCGATGACATGCACCTACGTGTGTGTAAAGCATTTGTGTCAAGCATATTTCTGTTTCAAATACAGCTAAACTGCAAGTTTGCAGGAGCTTTAACAGAAGGCAGCACTTTATTATTCCGACTCTCACGCTATCAAAAATCATAGTCTTTATCCATGACAATGCGAAACTGCGATCTTTCAGACCCCAGAATATCATTTAAAATGACAATAACAGAGCAAACATTCTTTGCTATCATAGAAGTGTATCAAGTGATCAAGTAAGTGTATCAAGTACATGACATGCAGTAGCCAAGTGTGTATAGAAATATTAATACAGCGCGTGTAAAATTACAGAGAAATAATGAGAGGGCATTTCAATGAGAAAATTAGACGATGTAAATCGCACAGTAACACATCAGTGTGAGTATTTGGCAGCTGGACGCTCTTTCTGAGACTTTTTGTTAGAAACAGAACTACCTATTAAGAATAATTAAGTTTCTATCAGATTATGAATTCTTATCTTTCAAACTTTAGGTATTTTCCGATAATATTATGATTGAATCGTGGAGTGCATATGCATGCTTTCAGAATGCGATCAGCCTTTCAAAATGTTAACACGATAATCAATTCCTATTCTGTGGAAGCAATACCAGAGCGATTTAAAAGCAACTTCAGAAAGACGAAATCGTTCACTAATTGTATGATAGACATTACTTGACCAAAAATTCTCGATTCGATTCTCACTCAAACTGTCACTTTGAATTGTTCAAATCGTCTTGAATAAATAAATGAAATTGGATGATTTTGTTTTACATCACCATGTTTCTAGATACCATCAGAAAATTGGGTTAGTTTCTCAGAAAGACGATAAATGTAAGTCATTTGTCGCACTTCACAATTAGAAGATAAACCGATACCTTATAAGCCACTTCATCAGCTGAAAAAGCAATGTTAACTTGAAGTAAATTACTTTGAGAATCACGGAGACACCATGAATTAAAACATGAAAGAAATCCGCAGTTGATAAAAGCACACACTTTGAATGCATGTTGTAATAAGCAACACTGTAATACTATAGTCATTTAATAAAATAGTTTTCTTTTAAGCAATATAATGGCGCCTCAGAATATAAGCAAACATTACCACAAAAGGACTATGTTCTCGGATTCCAAGCACTTGAAAATGATTTTTCGGAAGCAAAGTCAAAAAACTTCACAATCATTTTTAGGTCGTCGATATAACTAAAAGTTAGAATTCAGACGTCCAGCGTCCAGCGCCTTCCTGCAATAAATAGCGTTGCAACGCTGTATATTGTAAAAAAACAGCGCTATTTATTTATTGTAAGACCGACCACCGGAGTCGCTGGACGCCAAGATCTCATTTGAATTCTAAGTTTTAATTATATCGATGACCTAAAACTGATTAAAGAGTTTTTTACTTTTTCTTCCGAAAAGCCATTATGATCTCCCATCGTCTGGTCAATTACTTGAAAATGGACCAAATTGTAATTTGGAAGAAAGCTCAGCATATGGTTACAGCAGTAAATCCTAATACTATACTACTCTTTCATAGGTTGACGGCGGCCATAGGAATATGAGATATACATGAGGCTGACACAACCTATAATGCAGTGTAGGATTGGTACTTGCAATACCTTTTTCTTCTTTTTTACAGGTTTCACAGGTTTTATCGATTTGCACTGAAATTGAATGGCTTGTTGTCTCTTTGTAGCACATATGCATTTGCAGATTTATAAATCCATAAAACACTATAATTTTTGGGACATTGAGGAAATTTATGAAATGTAATGTATTAAAATGGAAATCCGGTGAAAATATTTCACTTTCGGGTACCCTCACGTCAAATATAAGTAAATTCTGGAAAAAAATGCTGCGCATTCTTCCAATTTATGCATCACATGTAAATGAAATACGATAGGAATATTTACCGCTAAACCACTTTGATTTCAACTCAAATATCAATTTCGGTCAGAATTCAGCAGAATACTTAAAACAGATGCCAATTATGCTACAAATTGTTGTTGATAATCGAATCAAAGAATATTCAAGAGCAAAGTGATTTGATTTCGAAATCTATTTAATGGGCAATTCCATAAATAACGCACAGACGTTCTGACACATGTTCGTCATTTCTCATCATGAAGCAATGCGACTGTATCCATGAAAATTGCAACACACCATGCCAAAATAGTCTGAAATATTAATCACTTCTCAAATATGTAATAGTAGTCCTTCTTTCGACGGTAGAGGTACTACTGTTAAATATTTGAGAAGTGATTAATATTTCAGACTATTTTGGCATAATGTGGTGCAATTTTTATGGATACAGTCGCATTGCTTCTTGATGAGAAATGACGAACATGTGTCAGAGCGTCCTTGCGTTATTTATGGAATTGCCCTAATGGGATTTGACATCATCTCTGTTCCCAAATAGTAGTCGTGTATGTGTGCATTCAAACAATAAAACAAAATGCGATCTTCAATGTATAACAATGCTGGTTGGTTTCGGCACTTATGATTTTGACAGGATCATGTCGTTTTTTCAAAGTACTTGATTGTGTTGTCCATCAAAAATTTTATGCAGAAAATTATATCTCGAATGAAGACGTGATATTTTCAATTCTTTCTATTACATGTTCCTACCCAAATGAATAAATGACCTTGATTACGACGACCAATGCTAGGTTCTTCGTCATTGATTTTATCAACAGCATCAGTTGTGTTGTGGTGTTATAGAATTGCCGCAAGTGACATATTGCAGAAAAATTGCACACAAGAATAGCGTCGTTTAGCCGTCATGAAAGGAACTCAAATCAAATGCAATTCCACGATCACAATTATTGAAAAACATAGCATCTAATGCTATCTATCACTAATGGGTAACCTCTAATTTGAGAACTATCCAAACCTTTTGGGAAAAAGCTCAGAATTTGTGAATTAATCGCCAATCTCTATGCAAAGAGCTCTTTTAAATGATCATTTGATAATAATCATCAAAATATAGAAAATCTTTCGGAATCGGTCACTAACCATTCAGATATTAATGATTATAAATACCTGCACCAAGACTAATGAGAAAAGTGAAAATAAAAATCTTATGAATTCTTGTCTTCTCGTACGACGAATTTTTAACGTTACTGCCATGTATGATCAAATCCATAAATTCACTACGTTATTGTGCATGTCAGAAATGCATTGTACAAAATATTTTTTAATTTTTATTATTACAATTTTGGCACCCATCCAGTTTAATCAAACTTTTATGAATCAATGAAATATCCTTTTAAAATCAAAAAAATTTGAATATTTTTGGTGACATAGTAGGGTTTACACAAGAACATAAGCAAAAAATCTCAAATGTTTGCATTTGACAGTTTTCAAAGATGTCAAAATGCTGGCAAACGAACCCCGAAGCTATTTGTTCCTCTTCGAATGTGCCATGAACACAATTGTCCAATTATTCCACATTGAACTGTTAAAGTTTTTTTAGCTTATATATACTTGGATTTAGAGACTTTGTTTTCCATTGTAATCTTCAAAGAATTCTCAAAATTTGTGGACCGATGTCTTCGTGATTGAACAATCACGAAGATTATTTGATAGAATGCGATGTAAGCTATTTTGTAGTTGGGTCTCGGAATTGGAGCTAGTTTGCAAAAGTTTTGGCTGGGTCTCATTTTAGAGGTTCCCCACTACTGGGCAGTAGGGATTGAATTAAAGAAAGGCTTTCGATCAAAATAACTAAACTAAAACAATACGAAGTGCAAGAATTGCACTCCAACGAAATCGATTCAAGAAAATATCGCAAAGATTGAATTCGATCCATCACCGCATCTGAATCTTCGATAAAGAACATTAATGTAAATAACTATTTGTTAGAAGCTAACTGTGGATACAAACGGAGTGTTAATAGAGAAATGTGCAGAATATGAAATCATAAAGTTCAGATACCTTTCCTTTTTCAGCCTGAAGACAAAAAACGTTTATTCTTGTTGAACGTCACGAACAATTAAAAGCAAACATAGAATGCATGGGACAAAATATTTATGAAGTGTCAAACATCTCTAAGACTTACTTTGGTAACGGATAGGAATACGTCATTTTGACAAAATGTTTTGTTCGGAAGATCATTTCACTTACCATTTTTACTAATGCAGGACACATGCAGCACGATGCCAACTTGATGAAGATGAAATAGGTTTCATCGACAAATGTGAACACGCAAACAACGCAACGAATAAAACACTTAAATGGTGAGAAATTTACAACTAATTTGTTTTGAAGAAAACCAGTATTAGATTACATGTAGGAATTATGAACATGTGGTTTCGCTGATTTGCACTGTATAGCGCCTGAATCCAATATGTGCACTATATTACTATCAAAAACTGTACAGTAGTTCAAGCTTCAAGTATATACTTTGAAGATCTAATACTTGACTTTCAATGTTTGTTTAAAAATCGCATGTTTCTTGATTTTCCAATATGAGATATTTGAAGTGTACATAACAAAAACTCGGGAGAAGATTGTAATGGAGAGCTTAAATTCACAATCCACAATCAGATTTGTGATAATCATTTTCGAGATTATCTACAATATTTTGATCATTTTTCTTTGTCAAATTGCGTTTGTAATACCAATGCTTGGTAAAAAAATAGTTCATCGGTAGTCATCAGTTGCATCATTTGTTCATATTTATTCGGGAAAGCCTTGAATACTTATCACCAAATTTACGTTGAATCTGCTACTACAACATCTTCTTTCCAAACTATCGCTGATGAGAAGTGGAGGATTCACATTTTTCCAACTTCTCGGCTTCCATGAAAAATCATAGATGAATAATTGCTAGATGCTGATACTGAGCATGCTTACGAAAACAGTTTAGCATACTCCATTTCAGACAGGCATAAGTTACTAGCTAAATTGTGAAACTGTTCGCATGGGTAGAGAACTTGCTAAGCTTTCCACTGATTCATGCTCGAACCTGGTCAGGAGATTTGCGGATAGACAGGATGTTGAACATATTTCTCTAATATCCGCAAAATTTCAAAGCACGAAGAAAAATTATGTGTGGAAAATGCTTATTCATAGTGGCAACTTCAAATGTCATGATATGTGACTCCTCCTATGTTATGGTTCGCAAAAGCAGTTGCAACTCTCAAGAGGCAGTGTCCACTCAAAACCTGGTGTACATGTTGATAACTTAACACATAGCTACAATCTACGTCTGAAACACGTGTATGTCAGTGGAATTCTACGACAGGCTTCTCACACCTGCTGCTTTGATGCGGTTATGATTTAACCTTCCACGTTACAATGCAGGTTAAACTACTGCAGCGCTCATAAATCTCACAACTGCAACTCCAAATTTAAAATAGTTCCACACTGGTTGAGTGCCCTCATGAAGTGCACCGTATGTAATAGAGTCTCAAGTAGTGAAAAGAAATATTGTTGTTACTAGGTTCTGATTAAATGAGTAGATATTATGCTAATGCAATGACAATCGATGTGATGGAAATACATTACAGGCATTGTCATTAGGTTTAAGTGAAGGAAAATGGTTATAGGATAAGCAGCATTAGATATATAACAACACTAGATATACAAGGTGGAAATCTCTCAGACATATGGGGAAAAATCAACGTCTGCTGATTATATTCAGGATAGGAGACGCTGGGAATATTTCACTGAGCGAATTCGGCTAAGAATGACAAATCATAGCTGTAAATTATACACACACTTCATAAAAGCCAGTTACATGTATGATCACAAACATAAATTCATTGCATAATTGTCCTAAGCTTTTCCATGATAGTTCCCCAAAACTTATCATATCAATATTTTCCCATAGAAATACAGCTTAGGACAATATCATTATTATGTAGATTTTGCTATGTAACAATGCAGAATTTTGAGTGCGCTTGCGCGCACTCAAAATTCTGCATTGTTACATGCAAAATCTACATAATAATGACACATTATTTACATTTATCATTAAATTCACATATATATATATATATATATATATATATATATATATATATATATATATATATATATTGCATAAAGGTGCATAGCAAGCTAAAATTTACGTGATTTTATGCCCGGACAACAGTAGTGTATCACCCATCCAGTTGCTCTGCTATCTTGTATACATCAGAATGCAAATGCAGTCACAAATCAAACAGTTTGTCATGTAGAATACAGTGAATGGTGTGTATCGTTCATTGTCTTCGATGTGCGTGCATAATACATTGAAATGTAGAGCACATTTTTCATCTTACCTCCTGATGTTGATAGAAGTAGGACAGATCTCCATCGCATGTTAATTCGATTGAGGAATCTGAAACATAGGTGACATTAGCATGCCAATTCCAATGTTTGAATGAATAATATTTAAGCACAAGTAAACATTTATCTTTTCCCTAGATAATTGCAGTTACAACAACTCATTGCATGGAAAGCTTTCAAGGTGTTCTTTACATGCCATTGTTGCAAATTACTCACAACTCACCACCAACTGAATTATTTATAGCTTCCTCTGCTTTTTGTATGCCGAGTCGAAATTCTGTCAACTCTGGTCTTAATTTGTTGCCTCGATGATAATACACCAAAGCTGTTTCGAAATCGCCTTTAAAGTAGAGAACTTCTGCTTTTTGAAGAACACCCTGAAAAAATAGTGCATTAGATGTATAAACATTCATAATAACATTGTTCAATCTACAATGATATCAATTAAATAGTAGAATGAATGATTAAATGAAAATACACTCTTATCACAAGATTGACAAAAGTATTTGGTATCAATGTCACTAGTGGCGAACAATCCACTAAATCCTTGTGTTCTCTTTAATATTATTCGAATATCATTTACATTTTACTGTGCAATTTTCCATTGTCATGAAATTATGTAAAAAATAGAAGACAAATTGATATTTCAAGTTATTGACGTATTAGGAATGCCCTTAACTTTTTTTGAAGATTTCTGATTAAACCAACTTCCTTTTCCAGGGATTAAACATAATTCCATATACAGTAATGTTTTCGAGTCTCAGAAACCGAATAATGCTTTCAGCTTAATGATCTAGAGCTAGTTGCCACAACCTCGTAGTAATTCGATCCCTACGGTGATTTCTATTCCAATTTTCAGGATTATCATCGAAGGTGACATTAGTTCAATACAAGAATGAATTATTCTTCTTTGCTGAAATGCATCTAGGAATCAGGTGACAAGTATGTAGACAAAAAACAGAAAAATGAAATATCTGGAACAATACAAGATAAAAAGAATATTCATTTTATTCAATTCTTCGATGTTTTACTTTTTTTCAATAATGCATTTAACAAGGAATATGCAACCAGCTTGTATACATACTTTGTAGTAATCCTTTTTTTCTTTTAAAGACTCCTCAACATCTTTAAGAGCCTCTTCTGTCTGGTCCATTCGAAGATAGCATTTTGACCGAGAGACTAAGCAATGTCTGTCGCCAGGCCGTAGGTCAAGTGCCTGAAAAAGTGTGAAGATGAAAGCGAATAATGTGAATTCGGAGCATTATGTAACATTGCGATAACATTTTCAGGGCAACAGAAGCTGAACATTTCTAATTTCTATGAATGTATGAAAAATCCAGAATTGTTCGTCAATGAAATTGGAAGGGATACAGTGATGAAATAATGACACGGCACAGGTTAATCGGTTGGATGAACAAAAAGGTTGAGATGTAAGGTAGTCGCAAGATATGTTAGTAAGATGTAAACAAGCTCACCCATTTTGCTATTGCTTGAAACGGAAGTAGGTGAAGTCGACATTATCTAACATTATCATAAAATGGAAATCCTTTTAAAGTTGTGACAGTTCCCTTCTTTATTTTGTGTCTTGATGGATTTCAAGATGCGAAAAAAATCAAGAAATTATTAATTTTTGAGTGATCATCTCATACTGTCTGATTTTATAATTATTTGAAAATATTTTTTCAGAACTATTGGGCCAATCTATACTTATGCACGATTTCCAGTTGCATATGCTGTAAAATTTTGATAGGCTGCCTGCTCGAACAATAGGTCTAGTATATTTTTGAAGGACACCATGTGTCCTAGTGCAATGCGTCCGAAATGTAAAGTCACAACTGCTGTCACTATCTATTGATGCTTGAAATCAGAGCCACTCTCATGCAGAGATACCGAGCATTCCTAAGGTTTCTCATGAGTATCACAGGAAGCTTCTGATATCGTCGTTCTGGATCGCAAAATTGCAAGAATGAAACTGCAAGACGCTGAGTACATAATGGTTAGAAGCGTCCTAAGGATAACCGTCTGAGAAGCAAAATGTAAGTGACGCAATAGGTGCAAAACGACTAGGAGATAACCTTCCCGTGTGCCGGCAAGGTGACAAATGCACCAAATTCCTACATCTCTATTACCTTGGTATAAGATCGAGAAGCTTTGTTGAATTCGTCATTTCGTAGAAGTGAATCTGCTTCAGCACGGTAAATTTCATACGTGCTTTTTGGAGACCCGTCGTTATCTGAATTGATGGAATCATTGTCTCTCGGCATGGTTGTAGTTGCTCGACAATCTGTGTTTGCGCTTTTAAAATGGGCTTCGCTTGTAACTAGGTGCAATTTTTATATTGATAGATTTAAACATAAATACAGCAGAATACACGAATGCACTCTACCAGGCCTTCGACGCCAACCTCTGACAAGTAGAAACCAGGCCACAAGGAACCCAAAACTGTTGACGTAGACGCATGAACAATTATCACTCAATGTTCAGGTCTTCTTGATCACTGGCCACTTCAGTACTTCATTTACTGCAGGCATAGCTAGGCACTGCTTCATCAATATTCTACTACTAATATTGTGGATGCTGTTTTCATGTGTCTTTATCATTCACAAAATGCGCATGCACAGAGCAGCACTTGATCTGGTAATGGTTCACAATCGCATCTGTGTGATGGTGAGACTATGGCGCGGTTGTATATTCAAACGAGCATTTTCTAGCAATAAGATCTGACTACTAAAATCATCCTGAATTCAGTTTTGACATTTCTCATTAGGTCTCACGGGTGAAAATCATCATTAGGCTTTGCTGATGACAATTTGTTTTTCGGTGTCAAACCTAAGGAATTAACTTTTTGTTGATTTGAATTTGATTGGTTACTTGAAGGTCATAAGCAATTGGTACTAATGCTAAAAATAACGGCGCGTTTATAAACATGGTAAATCCAAAATTTCAGAAAGCGCTAGAGTTAAGGACCGGTTTCTGTGGCTGATTTTCGTGTACATTCCTTTTTCTCCGGTTTTCGTTTTATTTGGTTTTCCTTTCTACTAACTTTTAAGCTTTTAATATGTCTTCTACAGATGAAGGAGTTACAAAGCCTATTCACGTGCTGGAAGGCAGCACCAAAGACAGTCTTGAAGCTTTATTCAGTGTATTACGACAACCACAAGATGGAGGACAGCTTCCTCTACACAAAAGAAATCTACCGAAGTCTTTTTTTCATCCGCCGAATAGTCAGCATGGTTCGTCAATATCTTCAGATAATGTTTCAATTCAAACAGGATCCAGTGACTCAGCTGCAATTGAGAATGTTACTTTGTCAATGACACCTCAGTGCTTTACCGTCGGGACTGATCTTGGTCTAGTTATTGCTCACAGTAAAGCTCATTCAATGCCAGCAGCACTACAGGGAACAATCATAGGCGGTATCGAGAAATCTGGCAATATTGAACATTCTCGTCAAACAAGCGACGTTGTTCCTGTCAACATAATAACTTCGAACGACCTGATCCTCTACACTCAGGCGAATCAAGTGTTTAATTCGTCATCTTCTTCATCATCGACAGAGTAAGATCATTATCGTCAAAATATGATTTCTCTATATTCAATTTTCAATGAAATATTTATATTCAATGAAATCCATGTTATCTTGAGTACTATGGCTTGTCCAACTAATTTCATTACCCTCCAACTATATGCCGGCTTTTGCCAAAGTCATGGTTTCAAATGAAGTTTATTCATATAATGAATCTGTGCTGCTATTCAATACGTACTTTACCTCAAAGCCCTGACTTATCCCCCTGCCAGTAGCCTTTTTCACATGTTGAATTTTATGAAAAGTCGAATATATTTTTCTAGTTCAAATAATAAAATTTCTCATGATCGACCAGATTTGATGCTTCATGAATTTCAATGTTAGAGATGCCTCAAAAATATATTTAAACACAACTATGTCCGATCACTTTTTGCCAATAAGAGCTGCAGGGTAATATTCCATGCCTTATAGACTTCTTGTGGGGTATGATTTTCAACCTCAGTTTTTCTAAATCTTGAAAAACGAAGATAGATCTTGTCACCTTTCAGAATTCCACAGCTGATCTGTTGCCACAGATTTTAGGAGCTGTTATTGTTCACATATTATATAGTTCATTTAAATACTTAAAATATTAAATAAATGTGCATAAATTTTGACCTAAGACATATATTTTATGTTTACTTCTTCGTGCGGCGCATTTGAAATCGTTTAATCGGTTATCGGTCCAATGAATAACATTTCGGTTTCATTTGTTTGATTCCATTAGATCTTAGATCAACATGCTTAAACGACTCCTGAAGTGGAGTTGATGATGGCATTGGCCCTCATCAAGTGTAGCTGAAGCCGCAGCAGACAAATTCTGTTTGCAATATCTTTCATAGTCCATTGTTTTATGTAAAACGCATGTTCATTCAAAGCTTTCCGTGTATGTGACCTGATTTCTTCTTAATTGATCGAAGTACCTTAGGAATATTAGATTCAATTTTTAAAAATTACTGTGATTTCTTGATATTCCAAAACTTTTTTTTCACATTAAAGATGAGCTCAAAGGCTAAATGTGATTTTAATTGCCATGTGCATTAGTTGCCCGGAAAATAAATTGTCTTAATTAAGTTTTGATGTTCAAAGAAATCGTCCATAGAATAGCGACGAAGGAAGAGAAAGAGAATGAGGAGCAAACAGTAGGCTCAATATATTATATACATTGCATAGTTTTGACCGCTGCGCTTAATGATGGGAATGATAATTGTGTTGCAAAACTGTCATTCGTCTCATTTGAGCACGAGTAGAACATTAATGAATTTCTGAAAAGAATAATAGCAAATATTATATCGTGAAACTTCTTTACAATTTATCTTCTTTATCAGTTCTGAATCACAAAGAATGAACGAGAAACTAGAGTAATGAAAATAGTAAGAGAATATTTTATTTCATATACTTCCAGATTAATTTTTTATTTAAGAGAGAACCAGAATTTCCTAAATTTTTATGATTATGATTCAAATCACTAGTCGTCTACTAGATGTTTTATTTTGAGACGTACATCTAATGGTCTTTAATTCTACTGTTATCTTTTATAATGCAGTCAGACATCTTCGAACATATTCATGAATGGAACTTATTTATAGACCTTACCACTGATGTTTGTCTTTCTTGATATACCGAATGAGAATGTATTTTTATTTTTGTGGCAAATTATTCATATCTTTAGATTTCGGAAATGCTTTGACATACGAGGGAGAAGATTTCAATCATGGAATTGAAATGAAAAAAACAGTAGACAGTTTCATCCTCTCACTCTAGGATAGCAGCTGTGTATGCTGACTAATCTAGCAGCCGCCATACTAGGTATTACGATGTTGATGTTGCGTCCGGCTCAATTATTATTACAGATGAAAGGATTCTTCCGAAATCTTGTTTCTCGTCAACATAAAATTTAGAATATGCTTCTACACATGCAAACATTGCAATATGCAAAAAAAGTTAGGCAGTGGTGACAGTGAAAGGACATAAAGGTTTTCTTGACCTGTATATTTGACAAAACTGCCTCTTGCAAAAAACAACACAGTGACATCTATGAAGTATTTTTGATGATGTCATTCAGAGAAGAGTCCAAAAAAAAGTTTGAGGGAGACAATTGCAGGTGTCTCACTCGTCAAGAAATCATAGAAAGGCAAAAAATTTGAGATAGTGGTAAAATATACAAAAAAAGTAAAAAATGGCAAAAAAATCGGGATTTCGACTAGAATTTGTTGTTAGGTGGATGTTTTGTTGATGGTTTAATAGAATCGGACATAATTGTAAAATCAAGAATTACGGATAATTTGCACACATACTTTCATCTCAGCCATCATTTACTTATAGTTTCGGAAACTGTCGTAATACTTTAGGTTTTCGAAACCATCGCCTCATGCTTCAATGCTTGTATATCAATGTATCGCAAATCCTTGGACACCCTGGAAATTGCCTATTAATTTCAGCAAACTATACTATTGACGTATCTCATTTGGTAGAGATATAAACTGGAGTCTCACGTTCGAGTCCTGCCCGGCGCGCATCTTTTTGCATAGATATTTTATCAGTCGTTTATCTCATTGTCAATTGCATGTACGATATGACTTCAGATGTCTTGATGGACATCGATCCCCGCTGCTGATTTGACAGTCACAATTGTGACGAAATATTATATTCACGGATTATAATTGCAGTGGCAGCTGATGTGTGATGGTGAGGCCTTGATCCTGCCAATTGACATCCGTCGTATTTTAGCGATCGTAGCTCAGTTGATAGGGCGACAGGTCTACATGTAGAAAACCAGGAGTCGTAAGTTCGAGGCTTTGTATTAGCATAGTTTTTACATGACAATTTGATCTATCGTTTGTCTCATTTCATTCTAATCGCTAATTGCATTAATCCGGGATATTTGCGTGATTTTCAACAGGCTCATGTAATCTTCTAAGTTCAACGGCTAATTTATGATTCGAAGAAAATATCAAAAGTTTAGTTTTAGAGTCACTGCTTCCCCCAATTAGAATTAACAGGTGATACATCTGCATCGCGTTGTGATACTTTTAGTCCGGATAACTTGCCGACTTGCAAATACACTTTCAAGGCTGAACCTCTTGACCAAAAGATTGCCTGGAGAGTCATTTACCTTTTATGCCATGAAGACTGCTTAAATACTTTTAAGGTGACTGATTCAGCATGCATGTTATACCCCTGCTCAATAGTTGCAACCATTTATTCCAGAACTTTTCTACATTATTTTGTCAAAGACATTTCAATGTCGTGTATTATTTTGTCAGCGCAATGCTTATTGGGATGTCCAGAATATAAAAGGAAAAATTTTCTCAATTGATAATGGCTGATTTTAATCAAACTATCGGTCTGATGGTCAATGTTGTCGCTGATCTCCTTTTTGTAATCGTTTCTGTCATTGCGGAGCAGTTTCGTGAAATAAAGATTTGTCGATCTAAGACCCCGAATTTCCGCAATAATAGTTATGCAGCTGCTTTCTCCCAGCAATTTCAACCTGTGATCTCAAGGATATTATAATATCTTTAAATAATGATATGAATATGCTGATTAACATAAAAGTTACTAATTTAACCATGGCGAAGTCCAAGCAACTGAAACCTTGTTGTACATTTAATTGAATTGTTTAGGGATTTTGTAGCAAGGCCTTAAGCAGCATGTTTTTACTCCACACGTTTGAGGAAAACCAAACTACAATTACCAGCCTCAATCTGAAAAATATAAGTCAAAATAATAGCACATCAGGTAATAACACACGCTTTCTCGCGTCCTGTAGGGTCCGGGTCCGGGGGAGCAGAAGCATGGAGGTACGACTTCTTGAGGCAGTTGATTGGAGAAATCTAGTAGTCTAAATCAGTCATGTCTGTGTCGTTCATCCAATGAGACTACATTACTGGGAGTCGACTGGTTACTTGATACATATCACATTCCATGAGCTACAAGCAAGAACGAGTCATATCACAAACACAGGAATCGAGATAGGGGATGAGATGAATAACGAGATCGGAATCACGTCTCATCAATGACTTCTTTGAAAAAAAAGAGCTTTCTCTAAAAATGTGCAACTTGCAAGGTACATATAATTGTATGCTGCGAGAGCTCCGATGGAACATGAATTGCGTTTATTTGGGTGAATATTCCAATACTAGCAGAACTGTTTTGAATACTCGTTTCACAGATTATGTCAGTCAAAAGGCTACGAGATTTTTAGCCGAGCAGCTAGGCGTGCGGCATTCAACACTAAAAATATGAAATTAAAAATCACGTTTACCAGATATAACCATATCAGTCAATATACTTGTTCCTGTATTTTGTCAGTTTTGATCTCATGCCATCTTTCACAAACTCGGTTGATTGTTAAATCGGTAGTTATGTATAAATTTCAATATCGATAAAAACTACATTCACAAAAATGCCAAATATTCACCAAACTTTCTATCAGTCGGATGGCCATGTTTTATGGTAGCATTGACTTCTCTTCGAAAAATGCTAAACTTATCATGTGTAAACTGTATGTTAGTGCTTGAGTCCACATTACGATAATACAAATACCTTCAATTGAATAAAAATAATCTAACATATAGCGGCAAGCACCGTTTGTTGTATATATTCATTCTCCTATTCCATTATTAACAAATGCCAAAAAAACTTTTTGCCGCCCTATAAAAAAAGTGTCCAAAAATCCATAAATTTGGAGTGAGACCCCTGCAATTGCCAACTAGGTGTTCAGATAAGTTAGTAGTAGAAGCCACCATATATAGTCGAAATATTAGAACTCATAACTCAAAAGTTTATTTCCAATGGACTTGAACAATCAGATGGTAATGAAGCTACAATTGAAAGCGTAAAATCTAAAAATTTGTAATTTTAGGAAGGTGAGTAATCACATTGATTATTCATGTAGTGTTCCACATTTCATTATCTAGAGATATTCAATACTTTTGCACTGAGTTACAAATGCTATTAATTGGTTGATTCTTAATGATATGGCATTCGACACGACATTGAAATCTGATTTATCATCATCTACAAGGAACGGCATTGTTTCTTATCTGATGGCATATTTAGAGCATTCTATAACAAAATGAAACATATCTTTGACTCGCAATATTACGGTGACTGCACAGACAGTCGTCATGAGTCTACCTATTTCTAGGTCTACCTACTTCAGCTGCTACTAAACAACTCTCTTACCAGTCCTTAGTTTCAATATTTTGAGTACTTCATTACTTTCCAAGTATACATGCATGTTCAGATAAGATTTCTTACCCCATTCAAATATACATTTGTATTTTGCATTCCCCAGCCTCACACTATTGATCTACTGTTCTGTATAGTTTTCAGTAAATTTATCTTTTTGAACCTGATTATTTCATAACTCGTGTAAATCGCTTTTTCGCTTTTACGTAGATTGTTTAAATAGTTTTGTAATCTGCCGACATCATGTATTGAAATATTTAGATTCTTCTATTTCATAGATAATATTTCATATTATTTAGCTGCTTTAGTTTTTCTTTCAGCACTTTTACCCTGTGTAATAGGGCGGATTAACAAAAATTGTATTCCAGCGGTTTTGTACCAAAGTCATCAATAATGCAATAAGTAGTAGTCGTAACCTTCAAATGATGATACCTTATGCTAAACTGCATCTGTACTTGATTTAGTTTCGTTAGATATTCGTCAGAATTCTGCGCAATGTGCTAACTTTGATAAAGTCAGAGTGCTAATTGTATCTTTAAGTGTATTTCCAATCTCATTGCCAAGTTCCTTCACTGTCTTTGCTACTATAAATGCAGATATGCTGTAACCATTACTCCAAAAATCAAGATGACAAATTTGAAAATTGCAGCTTCATCCTACATCGAAGCGGAGCTAGCTGCATGATCACTAACTATATAGCGAACGAAATTGTCCATGAGGCCTTACTCATTTACTATCATGCTGTTTATGCTACTCCATTACTGTTATGCATTTTTGTACGTACATACATTCTTATATACATTTACATACATATAAGATGGTTGAAGCACACTTTGGATTTCCATCAAGTAGATGCCCGCCTGTTGACGAACATTAATTTGATTTCTTCTGAGCAAGCGTTTTACCAACTAATACAAGAAATTTAATTTAAGGATATCAACAAAAGTTTCATGAAAGAACTAGAGAAAAACAACAATGAAGCAAAGCAATGAAAACCTTCATTCGTATTTGCTGACAAAATTAATAACGTTTACGAAGTCCCAGTCAGCATATATCAAAAAATTCTGATTGAGAACATAAAAACGGCTTATAAAAAGACTGATAATGCTGTAATAAGAAAAAGCTAATCTAGAAGCGAAAGAGATCGCAACCGGCTTCAGTGTCGCAAATCGAGTTGAATGTCACGCATAAAACGACGCTTTAATTACATTCAAAGACCACAAAGAACATTTTCTCAATCCGCTGAAATGTAGATTAATAAACCCGGCCAAGAGTGAAATTGGTATCATCAGTAAAAGAATATTGGGAAAACATCAAATAATTAGAGCAAGGATAGAGTTTTTTGCAATAGAACTGCAACCGTGGTTCAATAGTAAACGATATTCCAATTATGCAAAAAGAATTGCAAATTCTTGAAGTTTAAGATTGTTGACTTTTATCTTTCCATAAGTGAGGCACCGTTGTTGAAAAGCCTTCAAATCGCTAAGCAATACATGGCTGTGTCACAAGGAGAGAAAAAACAACATTGCATGCTCTGAAAACATTCTGATAATTGTATTTGTTGGCCAAACATGTGGATAAAGAAAGAAAACCCGTTGACGTCACTATGGGATCGTTTGATGACGCAGCAGTATGCGCATTGGTGGGATTATTCCTCCTTCACATCTTATGCTACAGATTTGGAAGGGAGCAAGTAGGACCATTCAGAGAAGATTGTCTGGCAGTATTCTATTGGTCAAAGTGGACCTGAAGCAGATTGAGCAAGGAAATTAATTTATCATCAGAATATTTCAAGAAAATAATTTTAAAACACGACTAAGTGCAATATTCAATCGACGAAATTTCTCGATGTATATTTCGACCAACCATCTGGCAAGTGCAGACCTTTCGTCAAGCCATGTAACAAAGAATCAGATAATCCACCATCAACTGTCAAACAAATTCCATTAATGATAGAAAGACCCAGAACTTGTCATATGACAGAAACGAGTTTGAGAAAGTGAAAGGACATTATGAAGGAGCACTTAGAAAGAGTAGTTTCAATAAACGTTGCAATACTAGCCAAAGGCGAAATATGCTCTGGTTCAAGCCGCCATTCAACCTACGTGTAGGTGTGAAAGCAAATATATGTAGACGTTTTCTCTCTCTGTTGGACATTCATTTTCCACAACACCACAAATACAGAAACAGTGTGAAAGTCAGTTACAGTTGCACATAAAACGTTAAAAATATTATCAAAAAACACAACTGCAATGCAATTCAGAATGCCGCCAAGGTGAAAGTAGAGGAAAGCAAATATAAATTCAAAAGAAAAGAATCGTATCCGTTAAAGGTAGAATGCCTGAGGAGTTCTATTATTTACAAGACAACTGTATAAACAACAAACGAGAAGAAAACGCATATTGGACAAACAGAAGAGGATTTTAATATAAGGTGCAGAAACCACAAAAAATCATTCACCAACTTTCAATACTGAAACGAAGCAACTTTATTAAAATACATTGGGAACTTGAGCGACAAAAAAGAAGAATGCAATATAAAATGGGAAGTACTGGAACAATCGAATTCCTACAAGTGTGGAACTCGAAGATTTACCTGTGTCTTGCTGAAAACTTTTATATTCTGACCTCTAAAAACACTCATTTGCTAAATAATAAATCGCAAATTATATGCACTTACTGTCGGCATCGTAGAAGGTTCATAATACCCACCCGACTCACATCATGCTTATCAAGAAGCTATGATCTTATGATATTTTAAACATGTACGTACTTTATAGTCTTTATAGATTTATGCATTTACCTTCGAATTTTAAAGTCCTTTTGTGTAAGATGTAAGATACTAATGCATTGTTCATACATCTGATGATCGATGATCACATCGTGAAACTAATAAGTACTGCCAGTTATGAAGTAGTGTTTTGAACATCATATCTTTATTATAATATATATTAGATACGAAAAAATATTTTAGGGGCTTAGTGGAACTTAAACCCAAACTCTAAAACTAAAAGCAAATGGATAGATTTAAACGTGTTTGTTCTTTAGCATATCAGTGTGAGCATCGCTCAATTTCAAAACCACTGCCTTTCAAGTTGCTTCAAAACTTAAAGTCGATATCAGTAAAAATCATATTATCCATTTTGCTTAAGAATACCGTTTATTTCCTCTATTAAGACACTGTCCTTATGGAAATTTTTCGCGGATAAGCAGTGTCTTAATAGAGAGAGATGTCTTATTGGATTTCATTTCACGTCAAATATTTTCCTGTCTAGCTGCAGACCAGTGTTTCTCACTTTTTCTCGTCGCTTACCACTTGACAGCTCTGCCGCGTATCACTATACATAGCACTTAAGAAATCAATAGCAATAATTATGATAATGATGTGCATTTAGTTAAGATAGTGAAAATTTGTACTGTAGACAAATTATAAACCATCGTCTGGTTGGCGTACCAGATTTTTTAAAGCGCAATAAGCTAACGCATCGTCAAGGAACAACTACTGCGCAAACATTACCCGAGGATGCTGCTCAACGGATTGCAACTTATCTCTTTGGATTACGTGAACGTAGAGATAAACAGTTGCACAAACCTCGAGAAATAATAGCATGTGATGAGGTAGCTGTATGGCCTTGTGAACAACCTAACACTACAATCGCAGAAAAAGGGTCTCGAACTGTATCCATCAATCAACCAGGCAATGAAAAGATGCGACTGACTGTACTTCTGGTCGCAAACCTCTTTGAGAAGATAGGTGCTTTAGTTAGATCGAGAATTATCATCGTGAAAATTCAACTAAAACGGGTAGCACTAACACTGACGATTCTAATTTGATCAAGATCGAGGATTCAATTTTTGCAGAGTGATACTGACAGTGGCGATTTCCAATCCACATCATCAGCGCACATTGTTTGTGAATAAAATAGCCTATATAATAACGCTTAAGGAAACACTTCTTAAAAGAGGGAGATGCCTTAACAGAGAGTGTCTTAATAGAGGATATATGCGGTATCTCATTTCTTGAATGCCACGACGGCACGATGTACCATACTTCTTCATGTTGATCTCAGAGGTCAGCAACGGTATGTTTATGGTCTCCCAGCGAATATCGAGCTGGGCAAGATCATTTTTTTGACATTACATCATCTTGTGCGCGGAGCGCCTCGCGGCCGTCTCCATCCAGCACCACCAGGGTCGAAGGAGAAAGCTGCTTTATTATGTTATGAAACTGCTTTGCTTGAGCAAACCATCTAAGGCGCTTCTGCGCCAGCAGCCGAAGCACTGGAGGTTGCCTGGTGCGGCGACGTATTTCGATGTTGGGGATTCGATCAGTCCATCTTACACGTTCGATCATGAGTAGTGCCGTTGATTCGAATCCTTGAATTCGTCGAGCCGCGAACTGCGAGAGGGGCCAGGTCTCTGCTCCGTGTAGGAGGACTGGCAGCACGGCAGCATTGTAGATTCGATTTCTTGAATGCCGTATGCATGAATGTATCAGTAGGAATCTTTTAATTTGAGAAGCATTATATATATGTTCTCTTTTTTAAGTGCATGTTTGAATAAATAAGAATACATTCGAAAAAATTTAGACAACCCAAGCTATCGAAAAATATGCTCTAATTTTACAAATAAACTTTTAGTGGAAAATATCGTTGTAAAATAATTTTTTCAATTGGAAATGAAAATCAAAGTTGTTTTACACTGAAAATTATAAAATGTTGTGTCTTAAACTGAAGAAGCAAAAACATGTTTCACGTATCTGATTTTTCAAATTCTTAAAGTAAATATTGACATACACAACTTACGTGATCAACAGAGACTTAATTAGAGAAATTTCTGATTTCTGAATATCAATGTCTTAAAAGGAAATTTATTATTCAATCACACAATTTAATATGATGACTTTCTGTCAATTTCAGCGATTACATTTCTATATTAAATAATGATTTACACGTTTGCTGGTATGCACTTAACTCTTTGCTTAGTTAACTCGATTAGGCCGAGCTATGTTTCGTAATCTCATATTTGATAACATGGTATTCCAGGATAACATGGATAACATGGCTACATGAATCTGCAAATTTGATGCGAGCAGCTAATGTATATCATCAGAAGCTGTTGCTACTCTGTTCCATTAAATTTTAGACATCGTGCTCTTTAAAAAGCTTTCAGAGGTTCGAGGAATGAAAAGCGTTACCAACAGATTTTGACCATCTGTGCCTTCAATTCATGAGACTGTCAGAGTGTTCTCAACGAGTAGACACATCGAAGACTATAATTTCGAATTCAATGTTTGTTGAGAGCGTGCCTTAATTGATGTTATAAATGTTCAGATACACTCGATCATGGGTACCTGCAATGTTGTCACTGGACGCTTACGAGTGCAGATGTTACGCTTGGGAGTGCACCATCTTGCAATAATGGTGTTGTTTTTCTACGTGCCGTGTCACTCAGATTTTAGTGTTGAAATTAGATTTTACCGGATCCTGTTGTCAAGTATTCTAGCTTTGAATAACTCATGTCCTCCTTTCATGGTTTCTACTGTATATGTGCAAAAAAGAATTTAATTCGATTATTTAAGATTTACTAAAATATGTGTTTGTTTTCACTATCTAGCAGTTCTGCAGTATCATTATCTTAATGAAATGATTCAAAATTGTCTTCTCGCTTATTAGAAAGATATTCGAGTAGGTGGACATTTTCTATTCTCATTTTCGAACTTATTCCGGTAGCCGGAACGAGTTTCTGCTGGGAACAAGGCCGAAAATGAGACTTTCACAGACTGAGGTACATCCTATGCCTACTACGAATCTAGGCGTCTGCCGAGTTCTAGTTAGTTCCTCTTCTTGTCAGACAGGATCAACGAAAAACACACTGAACATGTGAAGCTTGATAAGATAAATGTTCATGAACTTGAGCTCCTCCAATACAGTCACGCATCCTCCCAATATGGTCTTTCTGTGCGTAGAGTCTATAGATGCAGATGTAGTCAGTTCTTTCTCTGGGTTGTTCTTCTCATTATTTGTTCTTCTAGTATCTTCTGCTTCTGTCACCTGTCTTCAAAACGCATTTACTGTTCTCCATTGATGATAATTTCGATTTTTTTGTTCTATAGTGTTTCCACAGAACTGACACTTTCCTTTTGTTTCAAAATTATCTTTCCTTCTGCATCACTTGTTGAAAGTATCAAAAGCTATTATATACTGTTTTCTGAAATTTGACTTAATAATAAATTTGACTTGATGCATCTAGGAGCAAAAATGAGTAATCTCAGATCCAACTACAGTTTGCATTTGTGAAAGTGAGAAAATGGAGAAGTAAATGACCTGTCAATTAGAGACAATGCTCCTTTTTTGAATAGACTGTCATTGTTGTTCATGACATGAGTTCATTTGTGTATTAACCAAATAGACGATTGTTTGTGCGCCTCGGAAGTAATTATTCGCCATCTCAGATGTCTAATAAAGTTGTGAAATTAGCTTAGGCATTACAGACGACGCCATAAAGGGACCCAATCGTGACTGCGTGCCTCAGTTTGAGAAGATTTGCTCTACACAGTGATCCTTACTATAGAATCAAATACAGTTCTACAGTACTACTATATTGCTGTAGTAGTGGTATTCTTGCTATAGAAACTAGTGGTGCACATATAAGTAACAATGATAGACAGTAAATATAATGAATGATTTTCTTATGATCTTTTCATCAAGCTATATGACTTCGAATCGCCTGCAAGCATATCATCAAATATAGTAAATTCAAGAAAACAGAATGACGGAAAGTAGATCCTGTTGTGAACATTTTGATTTGCTTTTACCACTCTACACCATCGAAGTTTTTGTCATCTTATCATTTTGTTTAACACTAATTCTCGATCGTTGAAGTCACGAGTCTTTTCGAAATTCCAGCATTGGACCTCAGTAAACCCACTTACTCAATGAAATGGCAAATACAGATCGCAACAGCCAATCAAAATGGAGCGTTGTAGCTTTGTTTCACTCACTGTATTTACCTTCCACATGGCTCTCACCAATACCAGCTATGTTTTCAGAAGTAGATCTCTTCTCTGGAGCCATACAATAGAAAATATGTAAAATGACATATTACAAATAAATAAATAATATGATTATAAATCACAAAGTAGAACTGAATAAACTTGTCTAAAAGGAAAAATAATGTTATCAATTAAGTTTACTTGATAATCATAGTTGAGTCATAAAACAGAAATAATTGATAATTTCAATTCATCATTTCTTATCTTTCTTTGCAGTCAACAAAATCTGGTTGTGATGAAATTTCAAGTCTGTCGCCTTCCAGAAGGCTGGGAACTTGCACTAGATGACAATCAATTGGTGTATTTCATCAATCACAATAATCAAACTACTTCATGGTAAGATTGTTTAATAGTTGATTTGTAGTAGAATGTTCACTTGATAAGTGAGATCTGAGTTAAATACTTGTCGGATAAAAACAGGGAATAATTTACCTAATATTTTATTTACCTATAATATTTTATTACCTAATATTTTACCTAATTGCTCACCTTTGAAAGTGTCTCAAAGGAAACTGCGATGAAATTGTGTGTGTGTGTGTGTGTGTGTGCGGAACTGAAAACCCTCCTCTAGGTAAATTGCAAAGGAGTCGCTACTCCTTTCGTTGTGGCCTGCTTGTAGTCGATATCATTGATCTACCATGCTGGCCAGAAGTTGAGCACAATAGTGATTTTTTGCAATTTGCCTTGTTGGGAAAAACATGTGAGTTTATGTGTGTATACGATATTTTTCATATCTAAAGAGGTAGATCGGTTACATTTATGATCGAATGAAAGTACAACATGTATTAAATAGATGCAGAATATTTTGCATTTCATTTCCATTGTGTTAAACTTTCGACCAACATGGTATGTTGGAGTAATTTTGAAGGAGCATTGCGCTGGTGCAGCTAGAGTCAGTGGTCCGAAGCTGCAGACTTGACAGCTCTAGTTTCACCATGAGTAGCTCATTACTTAGCAACTCTGTTGGAGATCCTGCTGCTTCCTGGACGTAATGCGAAAATTGAGCGTGGATTCAGCACATGCAAGTGAGAGCACCTTGAACAGCCTATTACGAATCAATGTTGATGGTCCAACTTCCAGCGGATTCACCTCCTCCATTACTGTAAGGCATTTTTCCAGCCTTTCTGATCTGTCATTTGTTCGTATGGTCCATGCCAGGAACTCCATATTGCTTGACTGCTTGTTTCGATCAACGTGACACATTATTTCAGGACCTTGGCTATTTAAAAAATACACGTTCATTGCGCTATTTTGACCACCGAGATATAAGATATTCTAATGCAGAAGTTTTGAGATCTTTCAAGTACTTCCACAAACTGCATTGCGGTCAAACCAGGCTGCGATGCGAGCTTGACAAAAATACGACGCAAAAACTTGAAAGTAAATAGTTACCTGTTACGCATCACGAGTAAGGAACATAACTGAATTTGTAATGTATTGTTTTTCATATTCCAAGAAGGAAGAAAACAGCCATGGAGGTTTAGCGGGTGGGCTTTTGATTTTCCTGTTTTGAAAAGAAAAAACAGCCTTCTGTTGTAACATTAAAGATAATCCCTGTAAACGTGACCTTTCCAGTGTAAATTTGACATTTAAACCAGGACAGCATAGATGAGTCACAAGTAATGTACATTCATTCAATATGAAAGTGATACGTTGATGCAGACTTTTGATAAGTGACCTATTCATTAAAAATAGAACTGATATCTTTATGTTGATATTTAACAGATTGCTGATCGTCTTCATATAATACATTCGGAGCATATTAATCTGAGGTCAAGATCAGGCAGACCAAAGAAAATGAGGTTCAGTTAGTTTTATCGTACGACCAGTGAGAGCACGTAGCGATCATGAACTGATACTTGTGTGTGCACTACTCGACCTTTCTCAGCAGACGAAATTTTAATTGAATACTAAAGAGAATTTAATGAACTGGTAGTCTTCATATTGCGTGTATTAGAATAGGTAAGTATTTCAGCAGCTCTGCTTGTTTCCAGATTGACCTAGATATTAACAATAATTTATTTTTGAAACTAATAGCATAATTGAGATGGATCATGCCAATATATTGCTATTTTACATAATAGGAGTGATACTGAGATAATAGGGATAATGAATAAGAATATTAAAGAATCAAGGTAATTGTATACTATGATCGACGTTGGAGATTTTGGTGAAATGAACAGTTAATGAAGTTATTAAATTCGGGACATACCCTAGATTATCAAGCGCCTCAGAAAATACGAAATAACCAAATACATGTCTCAAAATTCGATGACAGCATCGCAAGTGAAATTGCAACTGTTGCAAGAGAATTCAATCAAATATTCTATATATTTGATAGCTTACATACCGACGAGTTCCATATAGGAACAAAGGAATTGTTCTCCGATTTTCTTAATCTCCGCTGCCCTACAGGCCACAACCTTCGATGTGAAATTTGGTTTTTGGGTCTTTGTTCACATCGCCTGATTGCCTGCGAAATATTGTAGTTGATATATAAACAGATCTCCTGCAAATCCTTCTTTTTGATTTTCTTTCTGTAATCCGATGTCCCTAAGCTCATTTACTCAATGATTTTTATGGCGCAGACGAAAATGCTTCAAGTAAGAGCATATGCTAAAGGGATCACACAGACTTCGAAAATCCTCAAAAATGATGAGATTGCAAATGAATTCTTTGGAGTTAATAATTGTTGAGGAAACGTTTTTCCACTTTCCCCAACTTCATGACAAAGGTAAATGCCGAGGAGGTCATTGCATTTCTGTTTGATACAGCAACATTATCAAATCAAAACAATGGGAAATTTAAAGGCTGCGGAAAGTCGTGATTGCAATTGCGTCTATCAAATATCAATGAGCTTGAATAAACATAATGTCAACTAGTGTTTTTTTCTATACCAAGAAATTTAGGCCGTAGGTGAGATAATGGGCGTGTTCCTTGATCGATGATAACTACACGCAATAAAAAAGTAATCCATTGAACGTACACACAACAAATGATGGAGAAATTCATAATTTTGATTTGCGGATATTTATATAGATGAATTTTTATTAGTTATAAATAAACTCGAAAATAGAGTTCGAAGATTCTCAAAATTCTCGAATTCAAACGCACTGAGTCTGCGATAACCCTTATAATAATTTAGTTTGCACTACGATATACTTGTCTTTACCCACCACTGAATTAGACAACTTTCGTTCAGTCTTAATCTAGAAAGTATGAGTTGTATATCGCATACTATTGGAAAAGGCACACAGTCTTTAAACAATAAGCTGTCAACCGTCTCTTGGACAGCAGCCAGTGAGTGACGTGCGTGTTGCACCATCATTTTGCTGTCTACTTTACACTCGGTGAGGAATGCTGAGAAGGGGATGTGAAATCATCAGGTAAACCAATTTTCGTGCGCCTGCTATCTTTTTTAACAATGATCGGAAGGACCAAAATTATCGAGAAAGCTTATGCGCAATGATCTCAATTCTTCGAGGGACGCACGACTTTCTTCCTATCTCTGAAAGGTATTAAAAATTCCTTTTTGCCCACTTACTAAGTTCCAGCATGTGCCATCGTTTTGAATTAAGAGATTTAGTAAAAAGTATATTTAGATGAAATTATAAAACATTGTACAAAATATGATGGCCAATTATCTATAATAATGCTGAAAAATCCTAATATAAGTCACACTCAGGAAAGGTGTTGCGAATGCAGTGAGCATTGCCACGCATGATTGCCAAGCTCATTCTCTGCCACAACTACATGAGGTCTCGAAAGCCGGAGACTCAAACGCGTAAGTTTCAGTCAAAGACTGGTATTTTCTACTTTTCGGGATTTCAGCTTTTTCAGCTGCTCGCCCTGGTTTGCAAATCTAATTCTGCGGTTCCCACGTTCGGCAGAAGAATCCGAAATTCGATGATCGTTGATCGAATCTCAGAAATCTTAAAAAATCGTTTATTCTTTGAGAAGTTATTGAAGTCTTAAAGTTTTTATCCTTCCAAGAAGGTGTAAAAACTTCATTGTCCGCTCTTCAGCTCATTTACACCACTAAGCTGATCTTCCTATTTTTGAATGCGTATCTGCTGTGCGTGACAATGTCCGTTTATTCATGTTTGTCTCCAGCCTACCAGGCGTCACATGTTTGATAAATATGTATTCATTTTTACATATTTTCCACAGTCATGTGACCTTTTAAACAGAAATTTATTAAAGGAATAATATTCCACTTTCATTATTGATGCAAGGAATGAAACGGTTTAAACATCAGACAATAATTCTCATCTATCGAATTCTTGCTGGACCTTCTGCTGTGATTTCGCCTTATCTTATGATACAGTAATTTAATTCACAGATGATGCTAATCCCAACCGTCCCAACGAATGCAAGCAATTCTGTTCCGATGTCTCGGTTATAATGAATTTGACATGTCAATCACTGATAATGCATTGGATGAACCAGATAGGAATTGTTCAGATGGAATAGAAGGCACGACGATGGATAAACTCAAACCTGTCCTGTGAATTGCCATGTTCATGAAATAGATAAGGAAGAATGCTGGGCGGATGGGAACAGTATCCCATTGCAACAAGCGGAGATGATCTGATAATAAGAATCCACTCACTAGTCAGCTGAGTAGCGTGTGTGATATTTCTCATACGATGATAAAAATCACACCAGCAGTCATTAAAAAATGAAGTTTTTGCACATGCACGCATTGACGCAGAGATGCATGGGCATAGACATGCATGGACACAGACATGAGTGGGCATAGACACTCATGAATAAGACACGCTTGGGCACAGACACGCTTGGGGACATACAGGCATTGGCGCAGATATGCATGGTCATAGACACGCATGGACACAGACATGAATGGGCATAGACACTCATGAACAAGACACGCATGGACACAGACACGCTTGGGGACATACAGGCATTGGCGCAGATATGCATGGTCATAGACACGCATGGACACAGACATGAATGGGCATAGACACTCATGAACAAGACACGCATGGACACAGACACGCTTGGGGACATACAGGCATTGGCGCAGATATGCATGGTCATAGACACGCATGGACACAGACATGAATGGGCATAGACACGCTTGGGCACATACAGGCATTGGCGCAGATATGCATGGACATAGACACGCATGGACTGAACGTGGATGCGATGACCGATTCAAGAGGCTGCTTGTCGACTGCTCTGAAGTCTGTGAACATTTTAGCTTTTCTGTATGTGTTTCCTTTGTCGGTTGCTATTCGTTTGCTCTTGTCCTCTTGAAGGGTTTAATCGAATAAGAACGCTTGAAGTTTTAGCAGCTATGTAAATAAACTAATTAAAAATGAGAAATCTGTAATGTCTGTATTGTTATAGCCATTAATGTCTCCACATAAACACACATTCTAAACGGAAAGCACATGTGAATTATCAAGCAAATGATTTGTTCAGATCAACGTGAATGTACGTGTATGACAGTCGTTAAGTGATCTATCATTTAGAAATGTTAATTGAAGTGTTGACCAGGTTTTCATTATAGACATTAATGAAATATTTGTCGCCTATTCATAGCTTACGAGTATTTATAATTGGATTTGTGATCTCAACACATGTTCTCAAATGTGGATACCAGCATTTCTATTCAGTCAATTTCTATCGAACTGTGTCAGCTCAGTGCATCAGCCCGCGTGGCCTAATGGATAAGGCGTCTGCCTCCTAAGTAGAAGATTGTGGGTTCGAGTCCCACCGCGGGTGTTATTTTATGCTGTAGATGAGCCATTAGAGTTCAAGAAAGTTGCATTCAGTAAACATATAATTTCATGATGGCATCACAGCATGTCATGGATTCCTTTTGAGATTTTCTTTTCAAGGACAATCCGAATCGACTTCAGCTTCGCCTTGATATGTGTTGCCGTAGCTTGTTCATAAATTGAAGCAGTATTTTGGTAGATAGAACAGGTTTCTTTGAGGAGAGAGGCCGAAAATGAGATTTTCACAGAATGATGTACAGTTGCATACCGTCTGACTATTGGCATTCTACAAAATATGGCTAACACAGATTCACATGACAGGAAATGATCTGAAGACATTCCATGCCAAAATTTATTGTTCTAGACTGAGTACTTTCCACTCAATTAATGAAAATATAGAAAATCTCAATTTTGCCAAAAACTTCAATATGCTTCCTATTGGATTAACGTGTGTTTTTCATTGATCCTGCCTGACAAGATGAGGAACTCACTAGAACTCGACAGACGTGTAGATTCGTAGTAGACATTCGTAGTCTCATAGTTAGACATGATTAAAGAAAAAGACATGTTAATCCAATGGACGCAATTTAAATTATTTGTCTAAAATGAGATTTTCTGTATTTTCATTGATTAAGTGGAATGTTTACTGGATACAATTTTCATGAACTCTAATGGCTCATCTGTAGCGTAAAAAAAACACCCGCGGTGGGACTCGAACCCACAATCTTCTACTTAGGGCCACGCGGGCGTTGCAAAGCACGCACTGATCTGACACAGTTGGATAGAAATTGACTCAATAATTATGCTGGTATCCACATTTGTGAATATCTGCTGAGATCCAATTATAAATAGGCTATGAAATACAAATATTACATTTAGGTCAAAGAACCTATAGACATTCCATGTCCAAAATTATGACTTTAGACTTAGTATTTTCCTCTTAATAAGCAGAAACATAGAAAATTTCATTTTAACCAAACACTGCAATCTGCTCCCCATTGGATTAACGTGTAATTTTCTTTGATAATGTCTGATGGGAAGTGGAACCAGATAGATCTCGGCAGACGCGCGGATTCGTACTAGGCATAGGGTGTAGATCATTCTGTGGAAGTCTCATTTTCGGCCGCGTTCCCTGCAGAAACTCGTTCTTGCTGCCGGACTATAGTCTAGTTGCGTGTCATCATCATAGAAGTGAAAACTAATTGAGCTACAAATTGCTTTTATTATGTGTGGATAAAGTTGGACTCGAAGAAACTGGAAGTTAATCTCTCTGTAGTGGAAGAGATACATCTGTTATGTATTGCATCATTGCAGCTAAGATGTATCAGGTTTCAAAAAAATCATATATTTTCTCATAGGATATATTCATATTCTTCATATGTCATCGTTCTTTTTACTGCATAGCATCTTTACGACTAAATAGCAAGCAATAAAATTCAAGCAGCGACATCTTCGTAACATCGATGAATGAATTTCACCGAATAAAGTATATACAAAACGATATTTATGTTGAAGGGCAGATACAGTTGGTCGCCTATATGGATTTCTGTGCTGTCTTCTGCTAACTGGAAAGATTTAAAATATGCACTTCGGGAACACCCATGGATACTATACTGAAATAAAATGACTCGCGGTTGACCAATGTGTAATCAAAGTTCTATTGATACGATGATAAGGTGAAGTTTAGATCATTTATATCGGATTTCAGATAAACATTTTTATCTTTCCTGCCGATCGCATTTTTCTTGTTTCGATATTGTTAGCGAATTGCATTTGTGAGGTCCTACCGATGTACTTCAGATGCTAGTTTTGTGTGGATCACGTGTTTCCAAGTTTATATTTTGAAGATATTATTTCGGTCACGAAAGTTCTTTTGGTTTCAAACGGAGCATGAGCCTCGCTGATTTTAAAACAAATTTCGTGATTTTTAGTGATGATTCGGAACTATTGTATTAATTGCTCAACATATTCAAATGCAATTAATACAAAGTATCTGCAGCTTAAGGCGGGAGCATCATTTATCAGTTTTCCTTATTAATGGATCAGACCGGTCACTAACTAAAAATCAATCATTTAAGTGATGGGCTATATCGATATTTTAGTGATCTCATTTCTCTGGAAGTTGTTATCTCAACATGGATCATCAACTACTATTATTGATAATAGAGAACAATGCAAGGCAATACTCTGGTGTAACATAAAATGAGATGTTGGGATGGCAATAAAAAAATCTTCAACTTTCACATGGGATACTTTCACAATCAGAGGAGAAAAATCAGGGCAAAAATTATATGTTATGTAGGCAGGGCCCATCATATTTCCAACATCCATTCATGAATTGAAATCTAACATTGATCAATGAATGTATGCACACCTGATTATCAACGAGAAGGTGAAGTATTTGTAGATTCGAAACAAAGATTACAATATATTCAGTTGGCAAAAGTTGGCAAATGCATTAACATAGGAAAACGATCATACACCGCCCACATCAATCATGTAGATGGTTGAGTGGTTTACAGTCGTCTATTTAGTTCGTTAATAATCAATTAATTTCTATGCCAAATCAACTCCAGCATTCTAACCACAGAAATGGATCTTCATCTGTATATTGTCAATGACTCCATGATTTTGTCCTCCTAACGTCTACGGATAACTATGCCATTTTTCGCTGTTTCAGAGTTTTGACATAGCTATTCAGTCCCTTCCATTCAATATTTCAATACTCTTCTGCTATCAATTGAAATATATAGAATAAAACTGATTGTATTTCACTCTCGATGGGTTTGGAGGTCATAGAAATGATTGAAATGAGTTTGAAATGCATTATTGCCCGGCATTGGAGGGTATATAATGCACCATTGTATACCATGTATATAAGACTGATATCTTTGATAATGCCCAGAAATTCATTAACGGCCCGGAAATCATGGCCGGAATTCATGGCCTGGAAATGAAACCATAGAAATATTTCACAACATGGCATACAATGATTATGACATCTACATTTTTCGGGCTGTCAATGGCAAATTGTCGGGCCGCTAACGCGGCCCTCTAATTTGCCATTGACGCCCTCAAAACATAGCTGTCATCATATCATTATATGCCCGCCAATTTCACATAGAATTCTCACCGTACCAGATAGCCATGAACCGTCGTCCGTCAGTCCAGCTTGAGAATCCATTAATGAATGAATTGATGAATGGATGTTTCAAATCACTTTTAGATAGAAATCTGAATTTCAAATCTATTCACAGTTGCAAACATTCATAGACTTTCAAACGTTTTATGAATTACCATCTATTGAGAGAGCAAACTATCATGGACTTCAATAAAAGTCAATCAAAGATTTCTTCATCTCTCCATTATCTGTGACTAATGGCGATCAAAATGGCGATCAGGAGTTGCAATATTCATAGACTTCTCAAGAGTTCCATACAATAGCATTATATCATGGATTTTGCGGGCAGAAATATCAGACAGTCTCGGCCGCTAACGCAGCCTCGTCTATGTCTGATATTACTGCCCTAAAAATCCATGATATAATGCTACATGATAAGAGCTGGCGAAAAAGTAATATCATAGATGTTCCCACAAATCATGCTTTGATTGCATACTTTCCTTATAGACTTACGTTGGTGCTACCGTAGAAATCCAACAACTGGTTATGTAATTGACCTTTGATACAGAGTTCGTCTATTTCTTCAGCTTTGCTGGTCTTAGGCTTACGTCCTCTTCTCACCTATTCATCCTTGATTCTAGCGCAACGCACTGAGGAATTAGATACATTGATTGACTCGAAATGAAGATTGCCCCTGTAGCAACAGACGCCATCAATTAGTCTGGTCAAAGATGTAGCTTGTTTTATCATTTGGTCTTTTGAAACATTGGGAGGAAGTTTTCGTTATTTTGTTATGTTCTATATACACTGACTTGTTATCGATGCCTTGCTTCCAACCAGCAGTCTCGTTTTTAACGTTAAATGCGTAGAAAATGTGAAAAACATAACTTTCAATTCTACCACAACTAATTCTATAATCTTTCTTTTTAATAGAGATCATTAAACTTAAGTAGAAGTAATTGGTTTTGTGGTGGATTGGAAAATGTTTCAGTATCATGAAAATACTTGGAACAGATGACTGAAGACGATCGGTAGACATATCGCTAATTAGAAACCGAAATTGATGTAAATTTCTTAGCATTTCTTTTCGAACAAAAGATAACTTTGCTTGTAAGGTCACTAAGATGTGATGTTTTATCATAATATGAACATTTTGTACAATTTGTCTGTTGATAATTGAATTTATTCACAAGTAGTATTTGATAGTTTGATTTTCGTCAACAAAATGACAAATGACTTGTTTCCGTGATATCTATTGCTGATGTAGCTTAGAAAGCTTCCACCAAGGGTAGCGGGCCAATTCATTTGAATTAAATTTTTCAAGTAATTCTTTATTTGGTCGTTATCGGTCCCTTGCTGTTTTCCCCTATGCCTTAGATTATTCTCCTAAACTGAAGCATATTTTCTAACAAAGCTGTTCTCATGCTTTCTCTTCGATCATGAGTGTTGAAGGATACGTGCAATTAGATTACCATGCTGACCATATGACAGAATGTTGTGATAATAATCCACATTGATAACCCTAAGTATTTTTGTCAGCACGAGACAATTCCGTGCACAGAATTAGATTCATCTGCGCGCGCTTCGGTTTCCTAGAAAGGAAGAATCATATCTAACCTTAATATCGAAATGGCATATCACAGAATTAGACAACTTTCTCCTTCTCGAATGGATAATTCGTGTATCGTTTGCTATTGGAAATGGCAAACAATAGGCTGTCAGCAGAGGACACCAGAGCCAGTGAGAGATGCGTGCTTGCTGTGACATCACTTAGCACACACCAAAACACATATGGATGCCTGGCTTCGATTCAGTGTATGCACTATACAGTGAGCAATGCCGAGGAGAGGATGTGAAATCATCAAGTGAACTAATTTTCGTACGCCTGCTACTTTTTTTTAATAATGATCGGAAGGGCCAACATTATGGAGAAAACTTGTGCGCAATGATCTGAATTCTTCGAATCTGAAGGAATTTTGGCAATCGAAGCACTTTGCTTGAACTCACATTAATCCGCAAGTGACGCACGACTTTTTTTCCTATCTCTTCCTTTTTGCCCACCTAATAGGTTCCTCGATGTGCCGTCAATTTCGTATTAATCACACTTCTGGCAAACCGAAGCAGATAAACAAAATATTTAATTCTGTGATTCCCTGAGTAGTAATTGATTTCTGTTGCGCCATTGGCTGAAGACAACACCAATGAAATTCGTTTTTCAACGTTAAAATTTCATTCGATGCATGTGACTTGACTTAAGACTCGGCTCAGTTGTCAAGGCATCAACTGCTTCAAACCGTGGGCTTCTTAAGATTCTAATCCAATAGAAAATCTGCTGGGCTATCGTGAAGAAGGTCGCCGCATGCAGACCATTGCCAGATCACGTAAACTCCATTAAGACTGTCTGCTGCAAAGAAATTGTCTTAGAGTACTGTGTTCAACTTGTACAGAAGACTGCACAGAAGACCATCAATATATACTCAGAAGACTTTCAAGCAGCTGTCCTGTATGCAAAAATAAAGTGTCGTCAAGTATTAACTTCTGCCTCAGTAGGAACTGCAACTACATGTTTTTAGTACTCTTTGCCCGGTGAAATAGTGTTGTTAACCAACAATAATTTAAAACATTTTGTGAAAACTGATGATTTCAATTATGTTTTGTTTGTTTACTCTGGAAAGTTAAACATTCTATCTTTATGGCCAGCATGGTAGATAACTTTGATAAACAGCTTTGATAACTTGCTCTATATGGTCGATAGACCATCTGTTTAACCACACGTCGTAGCCTATTAGTAGGATGGTATAAGATAGGTATTTTGAAGTGATTTCACTATTGGATTTCTATAACAGCATTGCGGTTAATATGAATCTCATCAATAATAGAAAAATGCAGGCGAGTATGTGAGTATTCACTCCCAACAGAAGACTGCTTTAATTTGCAATCATAACTTTAGGCAAAGCTAATCTATTCACATTCATTTCCAAAATGATTTTCTGAAAGTTTTGCTGAACATCGGGAAAATTGATTGACAAACAAAATGAGGATTTAATTATATTCAGGAGGTTGCCATTGTTGAGGATCGCTTCATTACTGTCATATAAACTGAAGATGTAAAACATTTATTGCCGCATACTGTCATCCAGGGCTTTCGCTCCCATTTGGTTCCATTTACTTTATACCTGTATATGTTTTCATCTTCTTAGGATTTCCACATCAGGTGGGTAGCAGTCCGGGAGCTAACGCGAACTTGTGCAAGGAACGAGGTAGTACATAAAACTTTCAGATAGCATAGTACACCTCTAACCTACTGCAAAACTTCGCGTCTGCCGGATCAGATCATTTGCTTTTCAGAAATAGAGAGGATAACACAATCCTATGTATTTCCAGTGGTAAAATTGTGACATTTAAGGTGTTGACTCCATTTTTTCGAGTTTTTGTACAAGTTTTTGTACAAGTTGGTATTTTGTTGAATTGCTTATTATAGAAATCATCTACAGATCATGATCTTCCAAATGAGCTATCATTCAGTGACAGAGGATGAAGTAAAGTGTACAAATAGACACTTTTCGTTGGTATAACTGCAAATTTTAACATAGAAATTTCAGGAAAATTGTTGATATACTTTAACGAAAAGTGTCTGTTTGTACACTTTACTTCATCCTCTGTCACTGAATGATAACTCATTTGAAAGATCATGATCTGTAGATGATTTCTATAGTAACCAGTTCAACAAAATACCAATTTGTGTAACTTTTATGAGCAAAAATTCGAAAAAATGGAGTCAACACCTTAAATGTCACAATTTTACCACTGGAAATACATAGGATTGTGTTATCCTCTCTATTTCTGAAAAGCAAATGATCTGATCCGGCAGACGCGAAGTTTTGCAGTAGGTTAGAGGTGTACTATGCTATGTGAAAGTTTTATGTACTACCTCGTTCCCTGCACAACTTCACGCTAGCTCCCGGACTATAGGCATATACTTCATTTAATAGCTGCTCCTAGGAAATAACATGCTGACATCCACCTCAATCAATAATTATATCAAAGATTCTCACATAGAAATCCGACACTGTTATATTAACCCTCAGAGACCTGAGGGAGGGTCCAGTGGACCCCTTTTACAAATTCTTAGTCTACCTGCTGAAATCGATATCAAATCATTAGGAACATAACGCACATGCACGAGCATGATATTAACATTGAATAGATGAATTTCACTCATTACACACCGTCGTGGACATACACAATCATTTTTCATCTGATCGTAAAACTTCTGTTATGTGAATTTCTACACCCTCTGAGACCTGAGGGGTGACCCCCTTGGCCTATCTACCATACTATTACCGATTCAATAGAAATGAAACAACACATGCAGATTCATTGTCAAAATGATGACTTTAATGGGCATGAGCTGTTGATATATCCTTAACACCAAACGTAAAATAGAAAAGTATGGCTCTGGGGTCCACTGGAAAGGATTTGAGCGGACATCTGGTGTTGTGCAGCAAAATTGTCCACTCCTGCATTTCCTCTAGAGGTGGCTACACACTCTTTTTAACTTTGTTTATTTTGAAATTTTTCTGACCATTCTTACGAGACTGAAATGTTTGTTCAATTTCAATTTGTATGAATCAATGTGTGTGATGAAGATATTCGCACTTTTTTTACAACTTTGATGGGTTGGGTAAATTTGCTGCACAACACTGTACTTTGAAACAATAGCACGTCGTGGACAAATGCGTCGTCATGACAGCGGTACCGAAACAATAGCGCCTTCTTCCAGTGGTTGCTTGGCTAGATGCCGACACATTGTCTGCATGCGTTGTAAAGATTCACGATTATCACCATCTCTCCTTGTATATAAAATCATTTTGAAAACAGAACATGCAATATACCGTTCTACGGCAAGAATGTGCAACTGTGGAAAGTGTCAGCTATTTGTCGAGCGAATTGTGTCTAATTGTCACTAATTTGTGTAAGCAACGTCTAGTGAGAATACTATTAATAGCCAGACGTGTTTTGTTTTCGGATGAAACAATCGTCTGTCTATGAGAAAAGATCATAATCAAAGACAATCACATAATTCCACGTTATTTTTCAGGTTCAAGAAATGAAACATAAATCTAGTCAATCATGAAATCATGTCGATGAAAATTGTGTTAAACTTGAAATTGTAGCCAAGAAGCACAATTTTCCATGACTTTCAATTACAATTCCAAGATTTGCATTATACTGCGGTTCATGACATTTCCTTGATAATCAGCTAAATTTCCTTCAACAGGGTTTAATAACAATTAGTTTCTATTGAATACCCTATTGAAGGAATACGAAAGCTTGGTATCTCTGAAATTTGTTTTTTTATTCCTGAGAAAGCCAGAGGCTGTTTTTGACATACTACATTATATCCAGGAATGGCCAAACAATTACGTACATTATAGCTAAATTTCCGTTTGATTAAGGCATCTGCTAGTAAATTTTCATTCATTTTGATATCCAATAAGTTCCATGCTACTTACGTAGATGTTCCAAATCGCTAATATATAAACACAGGAATAAATTGCAAAACTGAAGATATTTAAAAATGGATCAAATATTTTTTAGACCTCAGGAACGTTATCTCCGTAAGAAACTAAATCTTTTGATATAAAAATTTTCACTGTATGCTGACATCTTTTGAGTCGACACTCTACCTCCTATTTACGTACTCTATGAACGGCACCTAAACGATGACGGCTTCCAGTGATTGACAATGGTCACACATGGATACATTACCAATGCGCTTTGTAAAGATTCACGGTTATCATCATTTCTCCAAAAATGTTAGTTCATTTTGAGAAAAAGGGTTTTGTCTCACGGCAAGAAAGCCATTTTCAAACAGTGCTTCATGCTTCACTAATAGGATGTTTCTTATGATCTAGCAACATTGGCTTAAATCGGCGCTTGATGGAGCAGCTGAAGTGACCTTCAACAAACAGCGGTTGTCCTTTCTAGTCCAACTAATTTAAGCAAAGTATTCGGATATCAATGGTTTCTCACATGTTAAACAGTAAAAAATTTTTACACCACATACGCAGGAATATACCATGATTCTAAACTCAAGATTGGAAAGTACTCAATCCGATTCGCAGATGTTCCACTTTAGATTAGATAGTAATTGCCTACGTTGTTGATATGGATATGTAGCTCGCCTACGTGTTCACAGATTGCTGATGACTCACTAACATAGAACTTTGCGACAGTACTGGTAATGAATGACCTTAATTTAGTTGAAATTCATTTCCAAATGAACCATTTGCTATCGGTGATAAGACATAATCACGGAATTAGACAGGTTGACTCTTCTTCTGTTTGACTAGAAAGGAAAATTGGAACATGTAATGCCTATGAAATGGCACAATCTGTTGACATAATACTATAGCAATCGAAAAATGAGACGCCAAATTGTGCGAAGTTTCAGTAACTGTTATCAACCGAATCACACAGCAAAGAGACACAGTCGATGTCAAGTTCTACAGAGAAGTTTGTGGATGTTTTTTCGTGCGCCTGCTAACTTTTTAATTAATGATCGGAGGGTCTAACAGTACCGAGAAAACTTTTGCGCAATGATCTGAATTCTTCGAATCTGAAGGAAACGGTTCGATCGAAACGTTTTGAAGGAATTCACAGAAATACGCAAGCGAAGCACGACTATTTTTCCTATCTCTGCAAGGTATCAAAAATTTCTTTTTGCCCACTTAGTAAGTTCCTGCATGTGCCATCGTTTTGAATCAGTTTGCCCTTCTAGCAAAGTGATGCGCTTAAACAATCTAATTCCGTGGACATAATATAACCTCTACATGTTAAGCTTCACCCAATTGTAGAAAATTATATGAACCCTCTCCTATTCGAAGTTCGATATTTGTGAGTTGATTCAAGGGTCAATCCTCCCTAGTCTGTATATGACATTGTTTTCAGAGATTCAAACTGCTCGCACGATCATTACATGGTGCAGTAATTGAAAATCTTTCAATTTCCTCGAAACAGTTGTTATACTCTTATGGTTATATGACCTCCTCATGTCTCAGGTGTTTTATTATCTAATCCCACAGAACATCACACAGGCAGATTTGGTTGAAGGCATGTTAGTCATGTTTCCCTACTGCAACCTGAATTGATAGTTCACTCTAGAAAGTGAATGATAATGTCTCCTAAAGGATCTAAGACGGGGCTGCAGTACTAAAGCTGGTCGTGTTTTGGGAGAACGGACCCGGGCCGCTTATTTTCACAAATTTTATCGAATTTAATTGTTCATCCAAGAACAGCGAATTTCCAACATGATTGGGGCTGTCAATTGGCGTTGTTCAACAAATTTGAATTACTAAACAACTTACGACATATGATGCAGTCGCTTCATTTTGCCTTCCACCATAATTGCAGTGTATTTTCTGAAATTTTATCGCCTTTCCATATTTCATGAAATAAAAATGAAACATGAAGAAGTTTGAAAAAGCAATAACAGTGAAATCACATTTCCGGGTACGAAGAATAACTGCATTGTAATCCATTGCCGCGCGCTACATTCTTTAGAAGTCATTTACTTCACGTGTTTTTTGAAAGCTAAATGGAAAGAAAGTAAAAAAAGCTAAGCCAAAGCTGCTGAGAATGACTTAATAACGTTTTTCTATATATTTCGCCAACCGGTCTTCTCAGGAGATACAGTATTATGACACAACATCTCTTGAGAAGATCGTTTAGAGAAATGTTGAGAAATACGGTATCCTCAGCACCTTTGGTTTATCCTTTAGTTTCTATACATAAAGCAAAAAAATCTGTTGCTATATAATTGATTAACATACATAATATCAAAACTTGATGGCTTGAACGCCAGCAAATGTTCCTCTGTTTTTTCCATTGTCGATCAACATTCTACAACTGCGCCATCATATCTCCTTCTAGTGAATAGATGCTGACAGTCCCAGGTGTGATGTCCCTTGATGTGTGCCTCAAGTTCGTCCACTTCCTTCTATTGTTCACTTAATTTTCTACTGAATTCTTCCTAAAGGAATTCAATTGATTCAAGGCTGCAATCAATATGTGTCAACAGCATAAAAGAAATGGCAAATTTAAGACGCGGCCGGATTTACACCGGCGTCCTATTTCCCAATATGTGCATGAGGAGGCTCCAAATGAGAGTTTTAAACAGAAGGAATGTGACGGTCAATGAAAGTGACGGTCAACGCAACATGCAACGTATGTCAGTAATTTTCTTTCTAGGCTCACATGAAATGGTCCTGCGTGTCCGAGATTGCCTGTTTCCATGATTAACTGCGGGACCTTCCTCCCTAGCAATTCGATATCAGCCAACATCTTAACACAACCTCATTCATTATTCACGCTTTCTAACTTATCATGAATGGCGATCGAGTTCATGCTGGCAAATGCTATTTAAAACCATCTAAACGGGATTGACGTGAAATACATGTTTCAGCATGTCCGTTGTGATAGCCATTGATAAATCTCCATGGCCGATCGAGCTTGTGTAATTATGTCGTTCCTTATCGCCTGTACAGTTCCTGTGTCTCCACCATTCTCTATTTCCTTATCTTGTCATTTCTTACCCATTGCGCAGTACTCCACTTTTGTAAGAAACATCAGCCTCGCACATTGCCTGCGCGCATCGACCACGTACTAATACACGGGACGGCAGCGCAAGACGCCGTATTTTCAAGCGATCGGAAGGGTAAATGCAAAAACATCATTTTCATGTATGAGCGAACCTCTTCTCTCGTGCAGCAGCGACATACGTCAAGGTCGCTGATGGCTGGGTTCAAGGAAGACATTTGCGATTTTATGTGTGTGGATTCGATAGTGCGGCGCAGTTCTTGTGTGATACTTACAGGAAAATTAAAAACGCCTGTTGCAGCTATTAGCACCAAGTTCGTCCGTCCATCCAAATTGCTTGTTAGGTTATGAAGAGACCGGTGTTTTATTTGAAGGCAAATATCAATTTCTGTAACTGCTTAGCAATGTTCAGCCGGAACTGTGGATGCCGTCAATCTTGAATGTACTTGAAGCAACCAAATTAAGCAAGCGAATCTAGCGAGTTTGATTCAAGCATCTGTTAATCATGTTTAGGATGTTTTATACGATCAGTCGTTAGATGTTTCTTAGCTTGACATAGACGTAAAGGGAGGCAGCGCTGCATGTATCAATAAAACGATGATTTGAAAAACTGGTGCGCCTGTACTTGGTGCAGAGCGGATTAGATGATGCCGAAATAATGTTGTGAGTTTTCTACCGTTGATGGTTGCTGTTTATCATATGATCAAAAGATTGCCGACTTAGGGTTATTTTCACCATTTATGTAAGTTGCTTGACATTAGTTTTGAAAATTGGCTTTCACTTGCCAAAACTTTTAGTTTTGTGAAAGGTTTTGGAGATGAATGAATTATCTCTGTTCTAATTATATGCACTTTTGATATAATACTTTTTAGTAGAAGTTGAACATGTGATCACTTGGCATGAGAGAGTGCGGCGTTGTTATATCGCATATTAACTGATGTATTTCTTTACAATTTTAATCTGTTGTCTTTGCCGGGGGCTACTTTTCAAAGAAATATGTTACGGTATATAATAACTTATGACTGGATTTTTAACATATGCTTCAGCTTATATTTGATGAAAGACTATAATCTGTCATGCGAAGTAATCACAAGTTCAACTTTTAAAACAAGCATTGCATCAATATAGTGTACTAAATAATGCAAAACACGAATTATAATAGAGATAATTCATTTCTTTTCAAAACCATTCATAATCGAGGGCGACATTTAGTAAAAAGTCTACTTTCTATGTTTTCTAAATTTTTTAAATCTATTTTTTCCATAAATTCTATTTTTTGCAACTTTGGTTTTTATCGGTATTAAAATTACATAAATCATTAATTGAAATTCAGTCAACGAAAATAATGCCAATTTGATGTGTAGCCGAGATTCTAGACAATGATAAGACAGCGAAATAGATTTTGTTTCTAAACTACAATTCGACTTATCAGAAAGAACAGCATATCGCTGAATATGCATTCATCTAATCAATATAGTTTTTCATATGGCATTTTCGTATGATAAAGAATTCATATTGAATGGGCGGACTTCTTAGTCCTCAACTTCATAGAAATTTCGTGATTACAACCCCTGTACTATTGCGGTATTCATGTTAACATTCTCCTACATTCATTGAAAGATGTAGATTTCGTTAGTGATTCGATGTTGTTGCACTTGGAGTGTTAGAGGCCTACTGTACACAGATACATGCGGCATTTTAAACAGCTTCTGATAGCTGTAGCCTCGACTGTTATTCGAAAGCGGTCACTGTTGCAAACGTCTTTGGGGAGGTGCGGCAACTATTCGAGGGCAGCTATTTTTCGAAGGAACTCGATATCTGCTACACTGAAGTATTTGTTAACATTGCTGTCTTATCGCAGAATATTACAATTTACATTTACATTTGTCCTGTCAATTTGTCCTATGCACTGTCCCTGTCAAATTATTATGGAATAAATTTGAAAGATTAATGATGTGCGAATTCTTTTACTTTGATAAGTAATTTCATTTATACAGTTAATCAGTCGACAGGGCAGATTCATAATTCAGTTAAATATCAGGTTAGCGGAAGCCCTCCGTAGTTATAAAAAATTCATTATTTTAACCAGCTTTATTTGCCTAAATTCTCGGCGTCCAACGCCTTCGACGTTGGTAACGCCTCCGTGACGAGGTAAGGAAGTTTCCCTTTTCATATGACGTAACTTTTCACGAGACTTCGTGTGAACAATTTTCTCTTCCTTGTACATTCTACATCTGTCCGTCGAAGGCGTTGGACGCCGAGAATTTAGGCAAATAAAGCTGGTTAAAATAATGAATTTTTTATAACTACGGAGGGCTTCCGCTAACCTGATATTTAACTAAATTTCATTTATGAGTGCTGTAAGAAGTATTTGGCATTGTGCGGTCGTGATTTACAGACGATACAAAGAGGTGAAGAGTGGACAGAAGGGTTTATGTTATGTAGATTTTCTTTTAAGAAGAGTGACTTGTTGGTATAGCGTTGTGCCAGTGTTCTGCGTGTGCGTCTATCGGATGTTTGTTCTGATTTGTGAACTGCTGATGGAATTGTGCTAATGATTTTGTTGTTTTGTCCGTGCGGTAGATATGTGCCAGCGTGTTGAGTGTGTGCTTGTTTGAGTAGCTGCTTTCTTGTCGCGTTGGATGGCTACATGAGTGGAGGTGTGTCAAGGATGGGACCTGCTGGAGGTGCAATCCGCCTCCCCTCGGGAAGTAGCTGGGCTTTTGGTGGGCCGGCCGCCGGTTCCCGCTCCTCATCTGCCTGGCGGGAGACATTGTACGTATTGCGCTGTTTTTATCTCGGTTAAGTTGATGCGCAGCTCGCAGCCACATAACCCTAGAAACACATTGACGAATTTCATTTCTTTCTATCTGAATTGAGTGAGTCCTCACATGTTCTTTCTCTCATTTTCAGGTTTGACCCCCGTTTACCGGAGACTTTTCAGTCGTGGGGCATGACATTGAGGACTCTTGAGGAGTGCCACTTGAGCTATGCTCAACATTTGAAGGAACAGTTGGAACTGAAGCAGAGACAGCAACAACCGCCCTCTCCAAATCCCCAACTTTTCGTAGGCCGCCAAAAAGTGAGTTTGAAGATGACTTGATTCTGAATTCAAAATGTCAGCGATTTCATACACCAAATTCAAGCAGGATCGTCATGAAGTCAGTGCAGTGGGAGCTGGATCGATAGCTCGGTGGTTGCCGACTGGGGCAGCTGACTAGATGGTAGTGGGTTCGAATCCTTCCAGGCTCATTACTTCAATATTGTTTCCTTGGTCAGAAAAAATTCATGGATGAAAAGTTAAAGGGATTTTTCGATTTTAAAGCATTGAATATTAATATCAGTTTTGCTGGTGTGTCGCCGAAAGATGGTCTGTAGCTTTCCCTATTGCATCAGAAAATGTCCTGCATTTTTTAATTTCTTAGAGATTCCTTTCTTAATTTACAGAATTGGAGATTGTTGTTGCTTTCATTGGAGATTTCATTGTGTCGATATCGACAGGAATGCCTTTCTGGTCTAAATTAGTGCCGTCTTTTGCAGTCGTGTCTGCGATCTCATTCGAATACACACCATCATGACTGGGGACCCATAGAATTACAACGTTCCTGTTTGCTGTTTTCTGCAGGATGTTCCAAGCTAGGTCTTCGTTTGATGTTCTGTCGTCTAGGTGCCCACTATGTAACTTCGTATCTTCGAAAAAAATTGAAGATGTGCATAGCTACCTCTGATGATGTCATCAATAGGGAGGTGGATAAATATGTAAACTCACTTACCGTTTGTTTAGCTTGATGTACATGTAATTAATACTTTTTCACTTTTAGGAGATGAGTGTTTCGAAGCTGTTTGAGTGATATGAAGTAGGAGTGAACTCAAATCAGCTATGTCAATTTTTACAACTTACCTGATTTAGGGAAGAAAATTATTTTCTAAATGTTATTTCGAAAGCATTAAGTTTTAGGTTTCGTGAAGGGAGTTGGACGTTTTAGTAATATCTTCCAGCAATGTCCAGCAATCAGCTGAAATTTCAAAATATCATTAAGAATTCACTGATTAATTTGACGGAATTCGGAAAACCATTTAATTAATATTTGCATTGGAAATAATTTTCTTAAGAAAAAAGTTTTTTCTTAAGTTTTTTTGGAGAATGAATTGAGAAAATAATTCGGCCATAGCACTCAGAATCTAAACATAAGGGCCTATGTGAGATGGATTGATTGTAGACCATGAATTGCTGTCGTTTCATGACTGAAATGTCTCGATATGTAAGTTGTCAACCCAGTCCCTTTTTTTACTAATATGCAAGGCGTGCAGTTGTCCACGCAGTGATCTTGATCTGTGAAAATGTGAAAATTGTTGATGTGAAAATGCGCACATGGTCAAAATCCTTGTCAGTCCAATCGATCGGCTTTAGACAATCTCTGCCAAGGGCAATAGTTTGTACAGTCAGAAAAATCTGCCCACGCAGTAAATTGTTATTAAAATAAGGCCTGTCTCAGCTCCTTATTAGTTGGTCGCGCAACCATCGCTTAGTGTTCCATATGCAGCAATCACGAATGACAAATTCGATGTTCACGGCAGAGGCTGGACATGTAAGTTCTTTTGAAATACAGGCCGTAGTATCCGGCATCCGCGGATCCTGTTCATATCTTCGGATTGACAATTTTCTCTTCTTCTTTGACGTTTCCTTTGAATTGCTGAACTTGCATTCATTTTTCTGACATCGAATTACCAATTCATCGTCGATCATTTAAACGAAAGTTCAATGAGTGAACGAATGCAGATGTCATTTGCACTGGATGACTTCTGGTACTCGCTAGTCGGACGGAATGAGAAATGAAATTGTCACATGAAAAGTTGATTTGAGTAGACGAATCTGTTTGGGTTTACTTCTGATTAAATAAACTACCGGAAATGATAGCGCAGTATGCAATCAACAAGTGCTCTAAAACCTAAGATGTTGGAAGACATTTCTGAAGATACAAGATGAATGAGTGAAAATGCAGAACACAAAGTCATAGAGAGACATGTTCCACGCATCTGGCTATCATCATGAAAGAAGAATATACGAATATGAGCTGTTTATTTGAGAAATTTAGGCCTAAGTTTATAATTTAGCCATTGATAAATGCTGTGTATTTTCTATTGGCAAAAGATTCTCTGAAGGCGTTCCTTACGTATTGAATGATGTTACCTTAAGATCTGTTAATTCTGTCTACGATTTGGGAATCCTCGTTTCATCGGACTTTAAGTTTAGTTTTCATTGTGACAGAATTGCTAGCAAAGCCTATTCTCGTGCCTACTGCCTTCTGAAAGGTTTTACGTCACATAATGTCGATTTTTCTTGGTCCACGGCTACAAATCCTTTGGTCGTCCTATTCTTGAGACAAATTCTCAAATATTTAGTCAATATTTAAAACAAGACATCGATCGACTTAAACGTGTGCAGAGATATTTTACTCGACAAGTTTGCAAAAGATGTAGTGGCATTTCGTGCACAGATTGCGAACACCGACTAAAACTGTTGTCTATTGCTCCCCTTTGGAAGAGAAGAACTATGTTGGACCTTTGTTTCCTTTACAAAGTCTATGAAATTGTATAAAATTTCTTTATTTCCGTCCCCTTTTCTCATTGTACACGCAGTTTTACCAATAATCCGCTTCAACTAGCTTCCCGTATTTTCCCAAAACATGATTATTTGAGCAATTTTTTTTCTTTCGTGTTTGCAAGGTCTGGAACAGATTGCCTTTGTCGTGTGTTTTGGCTCCGTCACTTTTTGCTTTCAAAAAATGTTTAAAGAGTGAGCTTTAATTGTGTTATTGTGACGCGAGAACTCATTTTTATGCTCGTCTGTAAGAGCTACTGCCGGTGGCCATGACTTGCTTTTCTGTAAATTACTTTGCGGAATAAAGTTATCTGATCTTATGTTAAACATGGGTAGGACATATCTGCAGGACAGTACCGTTTCGATTGTGTTATTCACTGTTCAGAGTCTTCTCTTCTTGCTTCCTGGTTTTACGTCTCTCCTTCCCGGCTGCGGGGCTGGTCGAAGATGCGATGACCCATTTCCACTTCAGTCAATTGGTAGAAGTGTCTTGTGACACCTCTAGTGCCTTGAGGCTTCGATGCAGGTTTGCCAAGTCTCCCTAGGTCTCCTGGTGGTCGGCAACCATCGACTGAGAAGCGGTACACTTCACCGATGATGTCATCCGTCACCCTTTTTACATGGACAAACCAGCGTAGACGTCCGTGCCGCAGACGAACCGCAACGTCTCGTTGGAAACTGACCTTTGTCATGTATCTCATCATTCTTCTGCCATCAGTTTTACCGATGCAGAAAACCGACCCCACAGAGTGTTTCAAATGTAGGCTAGCAGTTGATTTTACACTTGGAAATCTATGTTAGCTGTCGTATTGACCATGGACATCTGAATCGGCTCGACATTGCATTTTAAGCATTTGCGTTCGTAAAGTTTGTGCAACTTTACGCTATGTTGATTAACTTTTTAACAGATGCTGGATCATTAATTGACTTCTCGTCATACTTTCAAATTGAGCTGTAGTGAATCAAATATTATGTAAACATGAAAGAATGGAGAAGACATGATTTTATGATGTGATTTTACGCGATACGAGCTGTGAAACAGCATGAAATTTTTCGCCTTTCGAATACAACGCTTATTAGCTATCTATGTCATCGTAAAGCATAGATTTTCATAAAAGTTATCATTGCATAGAGTTTCAATATCAAGTTCGACTGTTAGCCTACATTTGAAACACTGTATATTTTTCAATACTTGCCAGGCATGCCGATTAACTCTATTGACCAGAAAGATGATTGATTTTCAAGTTTTTCTTCCGCACTAGTTTCCGGCTTCAGAAAGACGAAGGTGCGAAGTGGCACCCAGAGTAGCAACAATCTAGCCTAATCCACCCAGCACCAAACAATGAAGCAGCGCAGCACATTCAATGCAGCTAACAGTTCATATTTTTTAACAATTCTCCTTACAGATGAGCAGTGTTCATTATTCAAATTTCATGAGTATGCAAGAACCGTTTGTGGAGTGTTTGAGGTTCGTAGATGTATCACATTGCATCAAACATCATATTCTAGTGTTTTGTTTCACACTGTAGTTAATTATCGTTACATGTATAGCAGCAAGTGATCAATTTGATCTACACCAAAGATTCTGCGCCTTCTAAACCGCTTTGTCTTCAATGATCAGCGATAAGTGGCGCATTTAATCTTTTAAAGGGTTTGCTGGTTATTAAAGTAAATTGTTTTATTGTCGGTAATTTGTTCGCAAAAGTTCGTTTTGTAAGAGGTGTGATCGTTACTACATTCAACACTCAAATCGTACGTTCTGAGTTGAGATTTGTAAATATTTGTCTGTTTACATTCATTTGGTTCTTTCCAAGTTCTGTACACGACTCATTGTCAAAACCGCTTGAGCTATCTATAGATTGTAGAATAATAAAATCAGGAACATTGCTCGAATGCAAAGATAATGACTAAACCTCTTGATTTTGGTCATGTTCAACTAATAAACTTCATGTCGCTGAACCTTGACCACATTCTTCTCAATTACTGAATAAATAATGCACATCGATAAGATATAACCGACGGCGGATTTCAAAGCAAATATCGGAACGAGATTGTACGGCAGAATTGATAAGCTGATCTTCAGTTAACTAACAATCTTCCAAAGATGATAGCAACTCAAGCTTGTTCAGTAATAGTCCGGCAGCCAGAACGAGTTCTGCAGGGAACGAGGCCGAAAATGAGACTTTCACAGAATGATGTACAACCTATGCCTACTACGAATCTGTGCGTCTGTTGAGTTCTAGTTAGTTCCTCTTCTTGTCAGATGTAATTAAAGAAAAACACATGTTAACGCAGATTGTATTTTAGCAAAAATATAATATTTTCTATGTCCTCTCTTGGCAACTGGAAAGTAGTGAGCTAGAGCCATAATTTTCGGAAAGATACGAGTATGTCATCTGGTCATCTCTCATCATGTTCATGTGAACATTGATCTTTGGGCCTTAACACATTCAAATTTGGCAAGCCCCCTACTATCGACAAGCACCAACAAGTTGGCTCAATTTATCCACATTGAACCTCATTCTCGCATAGATTGCCGATCAGAAGCATGATAATATCTTATAGACATGATAGGAAATGACCTGAAGACAAATCATGCCAAAAATTACTACTCTAAGCTCAATACTTTTCAGTTGATAAGAGAAAACATAGTAAATTTTATTTTTGCTAAACAAACCGAATCTGAGTCCCATTGGATTGACGTGTTTTTCTTTGATCCTGTCTGACAAGAAGAAGAACCATTTAGAACTCAACAGACGTGCAGATTCCTAGTAGGCGTAGGCTGTGCATCGTTCTGTGAAAGTCTCATTTTCGGCATCGTTCTCTGCAGAAACTCGTGCTGGCTGTCGTACTATAAAGCGACTTACAAATCTTCATTATGTACCACATCTAAGTATGAATTTTAAGTGCTCTTGAACTGATTATTCTGCTTTCAAAAAGAAACTAAGCAAGAATATTATGAAGTTATTCATAGTAGCGATTTGTTGCGTCATGGGCGTGGATTCAAGCTTCAATAGATGGAGTGCGAAAATGCAGGCCTGTTCGAAAACCAATAAATACTTGATGTCATTCATTGTTAATTATGTTAATTAGACTTCTTTTGATGAATTAAGAACATGGTTTGACGACATTTAATAACATGCGGCATGCTCTCACCAATAAGAGGAATATTAGATAGGTCTAGTTTTATGACAATATTTTGCTGTCGCCCATATTTTCTCATCTATTGAATTTGGCCTCTTAGAGGTGAATAAAACTCAAAACGAATGTTCATGCATCAAAAGGAATGTTCCCATTTAAGGATGTGAAGTGGATCATAAGCTCAAAATGGAGAAATATTTCACCATTTTAAGGATATTTTAGACAAGTTTTAATTGGCAGCTCCGTGCACTTTCATGACACACGGTATCACAGTCTCCAAGAATTTTCTTCGATGGTTAAGTCCTATATTCAACTTTCATTTGCTTTGAGTCAAAAGTGCTCGCATTGTCGCAAGAAAAATATTCCATTAAGTGCTTGATATATTGATATCTCTATGCTTGATATATTTAAAATGGCTGAGATACAAGTGCAAATAAATGACCAAATGGTTATGCCTGTAAGAGAGCAGTTTATTAAAAGCAGAGGACTTAGAAATAAAGCGTTCACTGGTACTTAAAACTTGATATCCAGGCCTTTAAAACAAGATCCATCATAGCACTAATGATCAAGTAAACACAACCACCATGCTAAAAGAAAGGAGAAATATATAGTATCGTGATTGCATGTACCTCAAGGTTGGCCATGTGGTCTGAGAAAGAGGTCCAACCTTTTGAAAGTGCTTGATGAATGTGTGAAAATTGCAGTCAAACTTGGAAAGAAGGACGATTTGGAAATATATTGTGCGCCGTCGTCTACGTCGTCTTAGGATTCGGACATTGACATCAACGTAACCAAAGGATTCACTTTGATTTAAAGAGTCGCAGCTATTTTTGCTTTTGCTTCTTAATTGTTCAAACCAATATTCGTGATTTAATTTAATGAGTTCTTGAACAGATGTGATGCCATATGCTTCATAATTGTCTTTATTTGATTTATAAGGGTCCGAGGTACTTATGGGTTATCTCTCCCCAGGTTTTCAAATTTGTCTAAAATCTGCATATAACTTCAGTCATCACCAAACTTCAGGTAGATGTACTTAAGTATATTTTCTATTAATAATTTATGCAGATCAGACAAGTACTTTTTGAATTAGAGACGATGACGTGAAGTGTAGCGATGTCAACAGCTTGATCTGACTTCGTCTGTTCGACACATTATTGTTACTCGTGTGTTCATTGTTCTTTTTCCGTCTCCGTCTCATCCACTGCTATTTGAAATCTTCCCATGACACACCCTTTTTAAGTTAAAAATATTAGTCTGAAAGATGTGGCCTGGTCATCATCACTTCACGAGTTGTCGGAAAATGACTTTGTTGACTTTCTGCTCAGATGATGAGGTCATAAGAAGTCGGATCAAGCTGCAGACATCGCTACACTTCAAGTGATCGTCCTTAATTCAAAAAACTACTTGTCCGATTTGCACAAATTTTGGCATGTGAGCAGAAAATATCCTCACTTATGTGTACCTAAATGTTTTTGACGATTGATATATTTCTACACTTTTAGACAAATTTGAAAACATGGGGGGGGAGATAACCCATAAGTGCTGGATATGAAATTAAAAGAAATCAGTGATTTTTATGGGTCCTGCAAAATCAACATTGATGGAAAATCTGGGCCCCTTAACAAAAAACATTGAGGCCCAGTGATGTGGATTGACTAGGGTGGGTCCCGTGGCCGCAACGTTGCCAGCATTGCTCGCAGTTCAGCTATTGCTCCTGCGCTAAGTACACATTGTTTTTCCAAGAAACGTGGAGGCTGTCAATGCAGAATGTTCTGTGCATCTGACAAAAATCTGACACCGCGAAATAATACAAGCTGCGCTATCGGGAGAATCGTTGTCGGTGTTGTACTGCAATGAGAATGCGAAACATAAGCTGTCATAATCGTATATTCTTATTCATGGAATAACATTTATTCTTCGATTAACGCATTGGTGAATACGGCCCATAGTGATTAAACTTAGACGTGGTCCTACCGATTGTTTTAGTCTAATGTTATCTGTTGATATTATTCAGCCTAAAAACTTTTCCATTGTGTGAATAAGCCTACGAGAAAAGATGTATATTATATAAGCTAATTCGTTGTGGAGCGAAGTTCTAAGAATGCCACCGTTCACAACAGGATAATAAGGCCTATATATAGAATACTATCATATGCCTCGGTCTAGCATTCAGAAATAGTGGCTGAAGAATACGATGTCACTAAATTCAATGGTGAACAGCCTACATTAGGCCTACGTCATATATGCCGCCATGAATCCCTACCTGGATATTCACTGGCTGGGAATGAATTCGCAGATTAAGCCATAATTGTACATGCTCGCTGTCCGCAGGCGAATGCTCGCTGCCCGCAGGCGAATGCTCGCTGCCCGCAGGCGAATGCTCGCTGCCCGCAGGCGAACCCTCGCTGTCCGCAGGCGAATGCTCGCTGCCCACATCGGGCCCCACCACAATGGATTGACGTCAGATGACAATGATCTCATTGATGACGCTGACTAGAAGGGGATAATCTTCTCACTTGTCATTTTGGAGGGGACACGTCCCCCTCATACCCTTAAATCCACACCTGTCGTTATCTGTGTGATTTCGCAATTGTCTCGATGGTTCAGAGACTGTAATATTCACGTCTTAGTTTAGTCATGCTTCATTCGTCATCACTCGATCTTCAAACAAGCGAAGAGAAGCGAAGATTTTCGCTTGTGATTCACAGTTCGACCTTTCAAGGTAATTTGCGACACGTTGTAGTCTATCTGCCAGCCTTCTATGGCAATGCCTGTGCAACTTCACTCTACAGACTGTTGTGTACGAGCGAGAATTTCTCTGAAACATTAAAACGTGACTCATACGCAGTACATCGTGTGTATCCGTCTTCGAATAGTGCAGTTTTTCTAGTCTAGGTCACTCTGTATGTTGTCTCTTCAGTAACTTAAAAGAAGTCTTCAAATTCAAGTGTTACCGCTCTGTCTTGAAAATTACGACACTCCTAATTAGTGACATGAAATGGTTCAAAGATCCTTGTTAGGCTGTGAAAATGGTAATTTGCAGCGCGGCAGGGCTCAATATCTGCACACCTGACGGCTGTATCAGGGCCGGATAACATCAATTGCAAGCAGATCAAACGAAAGCGTTGTTTAACCATCGCCGAGTGTTTTCTCGCAAATATTTTTGGCAATCACTCACTCTGAAGCGGTTTAACAATTAAAGATTGAAAGGTGTCTCAACATAAATGGCCGTGAATTTGAACTTGAATCAAATATCTGATTCTACCAACAGCTTTTTTGTTACACAATGCAGCTGTCTACATGAAGAAGTGGGAATTCCAGTTTTCATTGATTTATTTCAAGTGATGTGTAACATTACAATAGATATACAAATATTTTATATAATTATAGAATTTTAGGAAGTTCTTAAGAGGACTGATCAGCGTTACCACAGGCAAACCAGGCAAAGTCAAAATTTCCTATCAAAACACATGCATTGAAAGCAATTATAAAACAATGGGCGAACGAAAATAATTGTCGAACACATCTCGACACTGGTCAGTTATGCCTTAGGTTGGTCAGCAGGAAAACCAAACAGCTTTGCGCTTCGGGTCCTTGAATTTCCTGTATGCCCTGGTTGGCGGGCCCCCGCTGTACAGGAAAAAAATTCCAAACTTTGGAAGTAAGTTCATATGTTTATACAGGATGTGTGTGGCACCACGACGTAAATCAAACAAAATAACCTCTGTTAACTAGAATATTCACAATCTTTTGCGTCCTTTCAACAACATAATGAAAATGCGAGCAAATACGTAAAATTGTAATTATTTTACTCGCGAATACATGAATACCCATCATTGTCTTTACCTTCTTATGGAAGTCGATGCAATTTCGAGAAAAAGGTACTCTTTGAGAAAAGGCGTAAGGATAACATTTCTGGATAAGTTACGAAGAGCATGTATAGCCTGCCACGCTATTATATCACACTCCATAAACATGAGCATTGAATATCGGAACTTGTATAATTGAGTTGAAGTAAAGGACTTGACTTAGAAGTTACTTGTAACTGATGCTAATGCAAATGTCTAGCCTTGCAATATAGCCACAATTGTTTATTGTTATCGTGTAAGTTGGGAATGAGAAAACTGAAAAATGTGAATGAAAGAATATCACTACCCCCTACAGGAGGAATAGAAAGATGTCCTCAAACTTGAATAGATTAATGGCGAAAATTCCTTGACAGCTGTAGACGCTGCGTTTTGACCTAGAAGGGCTCGTCAATAAGGCTGAAGGATTGCACGGCAGGCTGCTATGTGTTGGTATATCACTGCTTAGCCGTACGGCTGATAATCAAATGATTGCAGAGTGCCAGTTCGCGTGGGCAAATTAATATAATGATGTCCTCAGACTTGAACAGATTCAGCACGGCTAAGTGAGGACTGAAACGTAGAATAGCCTGTTGTGCAGTCCTTCAGATTGTTCCGCCATTCTGTATATACTTTATCAAGCTAGTCTGGACCATTCCAAGCTATATTGACGAGCCCTTTTCAGGCGAAACGCAGCGTCTGCGGCTGCCAAGGAATATACGGCTGTTGAAGTCTGAAGACATCTTTCTATTCTATGCCCAGGAGAACTGGCACTCTGTAATCTTCATGGTGCCTTCCTGGAGGCTTTTGGCGATGCTTTCAGACTTTAGATTGAGCGTTGTGCTAATTTCAGTCCGAATGCCCTGTCTGCTGGCTTCTAATAACAACATTTTGAGCCTATCCGATATAAGGAGCCGCGGCTTTAATCAGCTCAAAGAAATGAGGCCGACCTGAGCCGTTAGCAGATTATTTCAAGTCGAGCCGAGCTACCGTCGTCTCGGCTCAGTTATCTAGTGGAACAACCCATGTCAGACTAGTCAGACTTCCGATCGTCCTGTGATGTCGCTCTGGAAAACACTAATAGAAGAAAACTCTGATTCTCGACACTCGGGTTAGTTTGCAGTTAAAGTGCGCGAAGTCTAACCGTCGCAAATACAACATGTGAATTGATTTACATTAAATGGAATTCATCACCCGTCTTGTTAATTGGAAGAAGGATATTATTACATTTTCTATTTGTAAATTCTTCGTAAACCTTAGATTCACGATCATGAATGATCAGAGCAATTACATAGAGAGACCTTGGACAGACTTTGGTACCTTGATGACCTATAAGCAAACAATCAACACATATCAGCTGTTGTTTCTTGAAGGAGACAAATTCATATGGTCGCAGATTTACAACTTCCTCGTACTAGCAAAATATACAAGGTTGGAGAGGAACGGCAGTAATCTTTATCGGTCAATCCGCGCTTGTCCTCTCTTTGCTTGTCATGTTCAAATTTAAGCAGTTTCGTTGATGTTACATGAAGAGATAGAAGTGGCTTAGTTCAGGTAAACAGGTGCGATATTGGCAACACTTGTATTTGCAGAAATAACAACAGATTCGACAGGTTGGCTTAATGGCGATGCGATGCGCGCACGGCTGATCCATACTTGTGACATTTCTTGGCCTGCCTGTGTGCTATCTCCCTCTCGCAGTTTATCTCTTTTTTTGTTTTCCATCTGCGTTCTCGAACCGTTTCTTCGCAATCAGTTCGCCAGCCTCCGTCACACATGCAGTTAGCTGACATGCATCAACACACACCAACATACGGCGATGACTTGGTTAACTTTTGCTATATTTAACAACTTCATTAGTCTAAGTTAGCATGTCATTAAGCCAAGACTGCTTGTCAAGCCGCCATTACAGCTGTTGGGATTACTTCCAGAAAGAAACTTTGCACTAATATATATTAGACATAAAAACTATTACATAGCTCTGAAATACGTTGAATGACCTAGTCAGATGATGAGGAATTCTATTATTGTATCACTTCAACAGGACATTAAAGGAATCTTATGGCAGTTTTTAAATGAACTAACGGAAGGGATGGGGCAACGATTGCTAGCTTGGGTCCGACGAGAGAATCTAGTTCGCGACAAGTTCATCATCGAACCGGTTGGAATTATAGAGGAAGTGCATTTCGACAAGGACAGACTTGTCAAAGAATGATTTTTACTTAATCAGGAAACTACTTTGCTAGTCAGAATTCATTTTCAAATATTTTGATGAATATCACACTTGAATGGAACAATTTGCAAGAATTTGAAGGATCCCTTGAAGGGAGCCAGTGAGACTGGTGACTTGGTAATGTCTTTCAATTAAGTGAACTTCTGTGGAACATGATTCCTCTGTCAATGATACAGAGATATGCATGATGACTGAGTTGCTGCCATAGAAATCCGACACTATTACATGAAAAGACTAGAGCGGATGACATGAACAGTACGTCCTGGACCTGCGTTGTCATGACAACGGCTGGCGGGAACCAGTGGGTGGTTCGGTATCGCCACCTTGTCGGTGTACTTTGTAAAGATTCAAGGTTATTATAATTTCTCTTTATATATGAAATCATTATGATGAAATAACTTACAACATGTACCGCCTTATGGCAATAATCTTCAATCTTCAAGAGCATCAACAAATAGCTATTGTCCATTCTAGGACTTAAACAAAGCGAAAAGGCGGATTTCTAGGGTTACTGCTATCTTTAGGCCGCATCATATCACCTTCGTGTTACGTGTTAAATGCTACATGTATGCTGACCATGCAATAAGCCACTGCTCTGCAACGTCATAATAGAGATCTCTATGAATATTGTGATAAAGAAATCTATACTATAACCACAGAATTAGATTGTTTAAGCGTGTCACTTAGCTAGAAGTGCAAACTGATTCAAAACGATGGCACATGCAGGAACTTACTAAGTGGGAAAAAAGAAATTTTCAATTTCTTCAAGAGATAGGAAAAATTGTCGTGCGTCGATTGCGGATTGCTGTGAATTCCTTCAAAATGCTCCGATCGCCACGATTTGTTCAGATTCGAAGAATTCAGATCATTGCGCAGAATTTTCCTCAATTATGTTGGTCCCTCCAATCATTATTAAGAAAATTAGCAGGCGCATGAAAAAACGTTCACAAACTTCTCTGTAGAACTTGACATCGTCTGTGTCTCTTTGCTGTGTGATCCGGTTGATAACAGTCACTGAAACTTCACACAATTTGGCGTGTTTAATGTTGAACTGGCTGCTCATTGTTCGATTGCTATGGTATTATGTCAGCAGATTGTGCCATTTCATTTACGTTACATGTTCCAATGTTTCCTTTCTAGTTAAACAGGAGAAGAGACGACCTGTCCAATTCTGTGATCATAACATTCATAGATATTTCTGGTCACGATTGTCACATCCAATCAGATTGTCTCAAGTTGGACATTTTCAACTTCTGCGTCTTGATAGTTGCATTCATATTTCATCGCTTTTATCGCACCTTCATGTACTTGTGTTCGGAATTTCATGATAAAGATGAATAGTTGATTGTCATGTTCTATGACATGTTCACTTAATACATGACACGTTGGAGATGTGATACGGCCTGTGCAGGAATTTGCACCTATTATTGCATGCTTCACAAATTTGATCATTCTTGAGTTCTACTTAGATTGACGAGTAGCTGAAAAGCTGAAATGACCATCAGCAAGCAGGTGTTGTCCATTCCATTTCCTCTTACTTAAACAAAGCGAAAAGTCGTATTTCTATGGAAGATTTTTGGCAATTAAACTCAATTTCTTGATCACAGCACTACGTAGTTCTTCAGTTTCTGGGAACTTCACCATTTTATCTGATGGTTGTCAGCCAGTCATTGAATTGACTTTGGTCGCTATCTTCCATCTTCGTAGACATGAATTCACCCCATTTTGTGGAATTGCTGAGATTATCCATGAGAAGGAGTATTTCATTAAATCAAAAACAGACATTCGGGGCAGCGGCTTATGAAGAAACAAGTGAAATCTTTAAAGCAGAACCTTTTGTGAAACCTTTTATTAATTCGCAACCTCGTAATGGGAGATGTAAATCGGAACATTTTCTCATTTCTACAGAGTGCGGAGTGTTCAGGTTGAGTAGCAACTTTCTCTTTGTGTGTAAAATTGTGTGTTCCCTGACATTGAGTATTGATATGAATAAATTATGAACCGTCTAATAACTTAATGAAGTTAGAATCCTCTTCAATCTACGGACATCCTCAGCTTGTATGGACAAATCACGGGAGGCAAAACTGTGAAGTTGGATGTTAGGCTTGAATAATTCTCCTGATTCTGGGTGAAAGGCGTTGTTAAAAGTTTCTAATGGTTTATTACTGATAACACAATTTTATTAGTGCCGATGTATGTTAGTTTTCGCTTTTCTTCAAGTTAGTGGCTACAGATATCACCACAGAATTAGACCAGCCGTCTCTTCTTCTGTTTAACTAGAAAGGAAACATTGGAACATGTAATATTAATGAAATGGCACAATCTGCCGACATATGCCATAGCAATCGAACAATGAGCAGCCAGTTCAACATTAAACACGCCAAATTGTGTGAAGTTTCAGTGACTGTTGTCAACCGCATCACGCAGCAAAGAAACATAGTCGATGTCAAGTTCTACAGAGAAGTTTGTGAACGTGCTTCTGCTATCTTTTTTAATAATGATCATAGGTCGAGAAAACTTTACCGCAATGATCTGAATTCTTCGAATCTGAAGGAATCGTGCCAATCGAGGCACCTTGATGGAATTCACAGCAATCCGCAAGCGACGTACGACAATTTTTCCTATATCCGTAAGGCTTTTGGAATTTCTTTTTGCCCACTTAGTAAATTCCCGCATATGCCTTCGTTTTGAATCAGTTTGCACTTCCAGCAAAGTGACACGCTTAAGCAATCTAATTCTTTGGATCTTGCAGCTGTCTTCTGATGGTAGCTTGAGCTACTCGTCCATGTTAATTTTGCTAAATCTTAAGAAGAGTCAAATGTGTGAAATATACAATTGTTGTATGCATATATCCTAAGGCGGTAAAAGCCATAGTTTTATATGTAGAGGGAAATGAACACAAAAGTTAATCTTTTCAAATTCGTGGCGACAGTGCCTAAACGATGCAATTTCCAATGGCTGACAATGGATGGGTACCTTGTCAGTGCATTTTGTATAGATTAATAATTATCAGCATTTATCTTAACACATGAAATAATTTTGATAAAACAACTTACAAGAAGTCGCCTTATTGCAAAAATTTTCAACTGTGGCAGATCTAGCAATATTGACCAAAATCATCGTCCGGCAGCCAGACGAGGTTCTTCAGGGAACGAGGCCGAAAATGAGACTTTCACAGAATGATGTGCACCCTATGCCTACTTCGAATCGGCACGTCTGCCGAGTTCTAGTGAGTTCCTCTTCTTGTCAGACAGGATCAAAGAAAAACACATGTCAATCCAATAGGACGCAGATTGCAGTTTTTGGCCATAATGAATTTTTCTATATTTTCTCAGATTAAACGAAAAGTACTGAGCCCGGAGTCATAATGTTTGGCATGAAATGTCTTCAGGTCATTTCCTTTCATGTTCATGCAGCCCTGTCTATAAAGGTAAACACATTTAGATTTGTCGAGCCTCTTAATATCGGCAAACACAAACATTTTGAGCAACTTTATCCACATTCAGCCACATTCTCACATACATTGCCGATCAGATGCATGATATAGCACATTCACATCATAGGAAATGACCTGAAGACATTCCATGTCAAAAAATATGACTAGACTTAATACTTTCCAGTCGATAAGCGAAAACACAGAAAACTTCTTTTCAGCCAAAAACTGCAATCTGCGTCCCATTGGATTTACATGTGTTTTTCTTTGATCCTGTCTTACAAGAAGAGGAACTCACTAGAACTCGGCAAACACGCAGGTTCGTAGTAGGCATAGGGTGTATTCATTCTGTATAAGGTGTATTCATTCTGTGAAAGTCTCACTTTCGGCCTCGTTCCCTGCAGAAACTCGTTCTGTCTGCCGGACTATCAGTGTCTGACCGAATAAGTGAAATTGCCATCAGCAAGCAGCTGATGCATTCTAGTCCTACCAACTTAAGCCGAAGTCGGAATTTTGTGCTATAGACAAAATTTTTTCAATGCTTGCAATTATAATCCTATCTATTCAGTAGCTTTAATGGAAAGAAGATAGACCATTTTAGATGTTTTTGAACCGTCTTTTCTCTGAATTTCAATAAATTTGATGTTTTCGCGAGAATAAAGCATATTCATAAACATGACCAACTGCAACGACGTATTTTCAGCGTTTCTGAAGCCACTGTCATTCAATGAAATATCAAATACCAGTTGTTAATTCCTTTGAGGTTTGTCAATTGAAGAAACTTTTCAAAATTCTGCAGTATATCAAACAAGAAAGCCCAATTTTTAAACCATAGGAACCTTTCTGACGCTGACAGTGCATGCTTCCAGAACACCTTGATTCAGTCTGTAGAAGGCTCTCAGCAAATTGCTCTGGAAGCTTCATATCCACACCTCAATGAATGACGATTACTTTAATCCTTCACTTTTGTCCTAACTTTTAATCGTCAGTTAAATTCGATGTCCTAATGGCAATGATGGATCAAGTCTAGAAAGGTGAACCTAAAATGACTCATTAATTACTTTTCATTTGATTTAAATGTTAGTGTCCTTACATTTTCACTGTCTGGTACATCCCAGGTAGACGATGCAATGACTCATCGATGATGAATCACCTTTAGTTTCATCAGATCGCTGATCTAAGGACTTGTGACCGGCACTTTTGATCTCAGATTTACAAGTTCGAAGATATTAATTCACTTCAGTCACTACACATGTGTGAAATGTCGAAAATATCTGTTTTTCTTAAATGCCGGTGAATCAGAGAAATCAGAGGAAAAAATATGTCATAAATCTTTGATCTAGGTAGATATTAACGTTTGGAGATAGAATCTGGATAAGAACATTACTGCTTGTGATGCAGACGGAATACAAGGTCAAACATGAGTGAGTCGAGAATTGTGGGACACATGGCTCTGCATGCAAACAATCACTTACACATCATTCTTAGACATCAAAATATTTACACAGTTTCTGATAATGCAGACGCCTGTGGAGTGACGGACGTCTCTCAGCGGGTGGGAGACTAAGATTTGATGCTAAAGAATACTATTTCGTTAAGAATGAATTTCTAAGTTTGAAAACGTGACAAGATTCTAAACATAGGCTTGAAACCATCGCCATGCCTTCTATCTACATATAGCATAGCAAAAGTAAAGTTCCTCGAGTAATTACTTTATGAACTGTTGAACCATTATATATAGTACATAGTATATAGCATATAGCATAGTATAATACTGATAATAATGATAATATATGGCTGTTTTGCACTTCAACTTCGATTCAGAAGTATCAGAGACATGAGAATCCAAAAATAAACTCCAAAGATGAAAAAACAAGAACTAGCAAAATAGTCATATTTGATAAAGAAGATTGAATGCGTTTATTTTGGCTTTGACTTACAGTATCGGCCAGAATGGATGACTCAGTTAATCAATTTGCATTGTTTTCTATTGTAGTTGATTCTGCAGAAACCCTAACCTCTGTGCGGAAATGTTTTAGTTGCAACTGTCTTGTATGACTATCTGCATGATAACTGAGCTGTCATGGCTTAGTTATTTTTTAGTAGTTTTATCACCAAATAGCATAAAATGCACATCTGAGTCATCCATTCTGGCCAATACTGTATATTATTTATATAGCATATAGTAAAGTATATAGTAAATATACGGATTACGGAACATCACCGAAAGATGTTGTTACAAGGTGGGTAATCAATTTATCGAGCGCTGCCGTTATGTTTATGTTAATCCTAATTATGTTTATCATTAACTCTCAATTGATGTTTCCGTATAGTAGTCATCCATTGGAAAATCGGTGTATAAATAGCAAAGTATCAGAAATTAGTTTTTTAAAACACGTACCGGTGTAACACATGTACCTATAACTTGTCAAGCGCCATAATTTGTGGCCAGCGATACCGCGACCTTTGCCAGATTGAATTCAGATAAGAAAGTTGCTGATTGTGATACAGACGGAATATAAGGTCAAACTTGAATGAGTTGAGAAATGTCAGAAATACTCTTTAGCAAATAGATAATCAGTTACACATCATTCCTTCGCATCAAAATATTTACTCAGTTTCTGACAATACAGACTCAGCGGATGAGAGACTAAGAGCTGATGCTGAAAAATGTTGTGTCGTTAGAGATGATATTCTAAGTCCATTTACAGGGGTCTCAATCGGCAAAATATGAAAAAAGCAAAGAATTGAAATCGTGACAAAATATAACTAAAATAGTGAAAAATGCCAAATCAATTAGGGATTTCGACTAATATCAGTAGTCAGGTGGATATTATGTGAACTGTTAAATAGAATTGGTCCTAGTTGTAAAGTCAAAAAATACCGATTATTAATGTACATGTTTTCATCTCTGCGCGATGTAGTACTCTTAGTCCGGATGCCATTCTGCCGACTTCCAACTGCACTTTAAGGGCTCAACTTCTGAGCTAAAAGATCACCTGAACAAGCACTTAACCACTGTTCAACGGAGACTACTAAAATACTTTTAAAGGACTAAGCATGCGTGTTTGCATTATAACTATGCCAATTTTTTTTCAACATTTTTTGGATTATTTTTTGACGATTTTTCAAAAAATAAATCGTCAAAAAAATAATTTTTTGTTGTGATTATTTTGTCAGCGCAGTTCTTATTGTCATGTCCAAAATATAAAACACCAACTGCTGCATCCAAAAAGGACCTGAATCATCAGCTGAGCGCCCGTCACCGACATTTCGACTCATTAAGCTCAGTATCTCTCAGGATGGTGGGTCCGCAACAGCTCTTAGCGCCCAGATCCTTAACACAAAGCTGCAACCTTCTTCCGCCTTCGCACTCAACTTATTGATGGTAATCTTTACGCTTTTAACACCGGCTTTAGCAAAAAATTTCCTCACCGATGGAGCAACGAAGCCGCGGCATCCCACTTCAAAGGACATGAGCTCACAGTTCCACCCTTTCTTCCGAGTCCCTTCGTCAAGTTCTTCATGTTTGGCAGCTTTCCTCTTATGCGCATCCTCAACATTCTCTTCCCAGGGAGCGGTTAGTTCGCCCATAATCATTTTCTTCCATACCGCATCAATCAGCACTAGGTCTGGCCGTTGGTCAGATAGGGATAAATTACATGGCAGCCGTCTGTTCACTCGAGCTTTTACATCTTTTCACTCATTTTCGTGGAACAGATCGAGACACACGAGGAGACTTTCATCTCTTTGTTTGGCCACTCGGCACAAAGTCAATTCCCGTTACAAATCTGGAGGGTATCACTGCATCCGAGACTGCCTCCACAATCTCTTCAGGACCAAACCGTGCCGTTGCGTGTACCATCCTTTCTGCAGTGCCACAACCATGCCATGCCGAAGATTGGCATACATAACACACAAGTGACACTGAGGGTGCGTCCGGATTCCCAACCTGCCAAATTACCGGGGGTTGGACACCGGTTTCGTACAAGCATTTTTGGGCACTATCACAGAATCTGACTCCTTCGTATGAAAACAATGAAATCCATTTATATAAGCACATTTTTATCAAAAGCAACATCGGAAGGAAGCGAAGTAATGTCTGATGTCTTTTTCGAATGCGTGTTCATGTATGATACCTCGACGTTGCCGCCACACAACACAACTTCGCTCAGTTTCATCTTGATAATGACTCGTTCTCACGCGACAGGTTTCTTAATCATAGCAAAATATCTATGTCATGACGACGGTAAGGACAATAGACTTCTTCTCGAACTTTGTCGAAGACTAAACCCAATAGCATTATCATGTCATGAACTCATTCGATTCATTCGTCGCGTATGTCTACAACTCTCAATTTTGAGGGACCCAGATTCTGTGAAAGTGCCCATTTTTTGCATTTTGCAGCAACTTGTATAAATGAAAATATTGAGCATGACTTTTGGCTTCATATTACAGAAAGACATCATGTATCTGTCTACCTTTAAGGATGAAAGACAAAGGTAGACTGTTAACTTCACATTTGAGAAAAGTACTTTTCAAAATGTTCGCCTGGTAAACGAGTCAGTTGTGACTAAATTTTCAGTAAAGTTGTGTGTGAATAAACTAAAAGACAAAAAAAATAGACGTCTAGTCGTACTGTTACTGGAGATGCTGACAAAGTATACAATGGGCTGTAAGAGTCCTCTCCACGTAAAATAGGCTTTTAAAAGATGTACAATGTACATGTATGAGACATTCATGATAACTGTATTTATTGGCTGCATAAGCACTGAGTAGTTCCATGACACAGTGTCTTTAAAACAAATAAGTCACTATGCAACGAAGTCGCCATGTCTTTTCAGCAAATAACAGAGTCATCTTTAAAGAAGCTGCTGATTGAACAATGCAAGTGAAATTGAAAAATTAACGGTTCTGTGAATGAAATCTTGTCCACAAGGCTGAAGTCTCAAAGGATCAAAGTATGAATAAATGTTGTCATTCGCTTTGCTGAGGAGGTGTTCCTCTATGGTGTTGTAATTCACATAACTCATGTTGCCTCTGCTTACCGGGTGTCGTGCACTTTCTCTAATATCTGTCGTGTTTTCTTTGTCAAGTGTCAGAGCACTGCAAAGTAAAATCAACGTATTTCAGATTTTTGTAGATGACCAATTAATTTTCTTTGCATCATACAGGAATTATCTATCAACACAATTAATTATTTATAGTTAACTGCCTTGAGGAAGGGTCAGGACCCCTAACGTTGGCAACTACTGTATCTGTACTTTATCTTTCTTTTATTGTGGCATAAATTCTTCGGAAGAGAATACTTTAGTTTTGAAAATTTCTTGGATATGGTCCTCCCGCCTACTGCCATTACTTATATATTAGCACAATGACGCTTGATTTGGTTGCGGTAGCATGTGTAGCATTACAGCAGATGTATATTCCAAATTTCTATGAAAAATGTCTTACAACGTATTTATAAATTAATTTTGAGATTATGGAATTAGTCAAGCTTTATCAAAAATGTTCGCATAGACTTGAATAATTTTAGTGCAAATTCCTTGTCAGCCGCAGACGCTGCGATTCGCCCTACAAAGACTCGTCAGCACGACTCGGAGTGGCTCGAATTGGTTGATGACATTTTTCCTTTCTTAACCCTGGTGAACTGGGATTCTGCAGTCGCTTGATTTCATTACAGTATTTTCGAAAAATCGATGATTTTCTCGTATAGTTCTTTGTATGAAGCCAATCGCAGTAATTTCGATGAAGTTTGAACTTGAAGTATGCATCTCCTGGTAATTCATTAGTATTTTATAATTCATTTCCTATTTTACCACCAACCTCATTGAGATTTATTAGTACGAGGCTTTTTGCCCACTCTTTATAGCGGGTGTTAACTTGGAACAGAATGTTCTTCGATACAAACTTGGATATACATGGCATTCCAATGGCATTTCAATTATCATACAAATTCTGTGGAATATATTAAGACGCATCTATACGTAATATACACACTACCACTCATCGAAAGAGTAGAAGCTGGAAAAAACTATCTCTGATGAAAAAACGCTATAGTTTTCTCCCCTTCTCTCTCTTCCCCCTCCCTCTCATGAAGACTTCACTGATGACAACATGAATTGATTGAAAACTGTGACTGAGTTAACCAAGTCTGGAAATATTTCATTCATAATTCGTGAGTATTAAGACAGTATGCGGTCAACAGTCATGAAATATGTACGTACACTCACGTACTTATTAGACACGGGAATCAAGCATTATTTAAGAAAAGCGCGTTTTAAACTCAGTGCACATGTCCTTGAGCTAATATTGTCAATATCTTCATCAGTTAATATTATTCACAATGGAAGCAATAGAAGTACATAGCCTCTACTATTGATTTTCCTCGACAAAAACTTTCTTTCTAATCGATTCTAATCGTTGCGGTTTGTAGTTCCTATTATTTCGACTTAATCCAGAGAAATTGTCCACGGTAGGTAAGATTCGACCGTTAGATGTTGTCTCAATTTTCTTTCAGTTTCAATAGTCGTTGAATTTAAATATCCTTTCTGAAACATTTCGGTGAAAATCTGTCTAAATCCTTGTTCCTTCTTTCGCTATAATTTCACTTCATTCATCAGCCATTGCTGGTTGCCTTGTCAATTATGAAGAATTGATGTTTTTTCAAACTTTCACCTTTACAAAGTTAGTCAGAAATAAGACTTGAAATTGCCATTAAGGAGTGTGATGTGTCTCCACTCCTAATATATGAATAAAACTAATCAAACTATCATCATTGTCTCTCAGTCAAACGATCTCCCTCTATACACTCTCACAAACAGATGGAATATGATTTCATCTAGTCTTTACTTGTTTCTGAAAGTAACTGCGTCAAATTTGAGCTGCGCTGAACCAACGCTTGTTTTTGTGTATTAGCGAAAGAGTAAAATTTTATATTCTGAATTATAATCTCACATGAAAAAGACAAGGCGACTTCAGAACATCAAGCAAAAACATATACTCAATTTACAAAATCGATGCTAATATCTTCTCAGGAAACGCAAAACAATCGAGGAGAGGTTTTGTCTCTAAAACTTGATGCGAGGAGTTACTTTACAGAATATATCGTTGAAGTAATCGCTTAATTTAGGCGTTGCTGTCATAAAAGATAGTGTATATGAGAGGGCGAGCAACAGCAAGTGTCTGTTTTTTATGTGTTTTCTTTAGAAAGATCTTCGATTTAGGAGAATAATGGATGATATTGCAGTGGCCAAGTTGTTTTTGATGAATTAGATAAATGTAACACCATTGCTAATGCGCATGAATTAAAAGTGTCTGTACCACTAGTCTTGTTAATTCCGGTTTCTTGCGGAGCTTGATGCTGAATGAGTAATGTCTCATGGTAAGTTAGAGTGAAGTACATTCACAACTAATCTGTGTGTGAATCTTGTTGAAATTTTTAAAATTTCAGATGTGCTGTCCTGAATATTTCATTGAAATTCGATTGAGTTCCATTTCATTTCATTGAGTTTCATTTTGGAGCTACATGAAGTTGTGACCGCGGTTTTCAGTTCTTCTGAAGGTAAACTGATAAAAGATAAACTTATAATTTCTTCTTATAAACCCTTCTCAAGGTTGTGGAACAAGCGTCCTTTGAAGGACCGGCAACTATCTTCCAAGGCGGCCGTCAATCAGTTCCTATCATACTAATATATACTCGTGTTTCTGTTCGCAACAGGCTATTTCTTAGCTGTCATGCACTTAACATCCCAAATCTGTCTCTTCACTTTTTTGCTTGCATATTTGACATCATATTTTCTACATTTCTGCTGTCAGCCTCCTTAGTAATGCTGTTATGAATTATATATATTAATTTATTTGTTCCTTTACTACCCCACTTTTCTATCTTCGTTTTCCTACTTCTTTGCTTTGTGTCCTGCTGAAAGATACCATTGATGCAAAGACTCGTCTTGTTCAGTTCAAATGAGGTCTAGCTTCACATTATTTTATGTCTGAGGGAATGTATCTGCGAATATTTTAGCTAATGAGAATTCTTTACACTTTGAGTTACAATTATGCTTGAAGTACTGTATTTCTGCTATTAGTAGCCACAGCAGCTACTAAAAACTCTCATTCTTGCTTGCCGTAACTGTTCGCGGGTGGCAATTGTAGAAGGCGGCTTCAATCAATTTCTTTGAGAGTTAGATTGAAGTTTGCAGAGTAGAAGCTGACAAAAACCGTGCTGTTGACTTTTTGATGAATTAGTAGCTATAAGTATGATATCTTTGATGAACCGAATCTTCAGCAATAAGAATTCTAAACAGTGCCAAATTTTGTACCTTTGCAAACCATAATGGTTGTATTTTTCAGCCCTTCGATTAATGTTTGAAATAAGAAAGAATTTTCAAGCTCGCTAAACCAACTCATCACGATTTGAATATTGATGGAATGATTTAGTCATGCGCATGTCCATCTTAATCACTCATTGTAGTAAGATTTCCCCAGACTGTTCTTTCTTAGATTTCAAAGCAATTGAATATTCACGGAAATAAACTCGCATCAAGCTGCCTTTTCTAATTACTTTTCTCTATTAAAAGGAATCAAACTTTTTCCGATGCTGCGCTCCGTAGTTGTTTTTCATTAACCATAAAGGACAGAAAGTGCTCTGTACCTTCGTGACTCATTAGGCCATGTCAGCTTATGTTCGTTGAAACGAGCATGAGGGATTGACAATGAAAAATGCAATATGATTAGAAACTAAAACTGCTGCTGATTTTAGAAGAAGCACTTAAGATAGCAGACTAATCGACTGGAAGTTCCAAGGGGCGATTACAGAGAAATGAGGGATTATATGATACGATCAATACATGTATCTTCTGTTTATGTATCTTCGAATATACGTCGAGTCCCTTATGGGTTAACCCATTAGGGACTAGACGTCGCTCTTGCGACGTGGCGAGTTTTTCCATTTTTCTTATGAAAGATGCATTGATATTGTGATTGTTATACCAAAAAAGTCTAAAAGTAGGTTCTTGTCAATCAAATATTCAAGAGGTTTGATTTCAAGTTTACTTGGTTTTCATAAGTAGTATGATAAAACTTTGGTGGTCATTTTTCGAGAAAGTTATATAAATACGTAAATTTAAAAATTGATGCCGGCAGCAATTTGACTTTTTCATTGATTATTATTCCAAAGGATACTCACAAAGAGATCTAGAAAATATAACTTCGAGAAATATCTTTCTGTTTCAAGCATGCATTAACTATTCTGCATCACGTCGCAAACGCGACGTCTAGGTGACGCTTCAACAGCCAATATCAAAGTTTCTTCGGAACTTTTGAAAATATGTCTTGTTTGGTATTCAGACCGAACATCAGTTGCAGTTTATGACTTTTGTTGTTAGAAGCATCGAAGAAATTGCAAATATCTACTGTTCATGTTACCTCATCCTGATGACACTCGTCAGCTGTCGCGTGAGGTGAGAATGCATCTTCTCTAATAAAGGTCGATAAAGTTCGGGAATAGAGAACCGATGTTGGAGCAGTTTTCACGAGCTTCAGCCCTAGTGCGTACCAATCATGCGCATTGAGTACGTGCCACATTGTATCACAGAAATCCGACACTATTATATTGAAGGACTGGATGAAAATGCACATAATGGCACGCATTTTCACTCAGATTCACTTGTCGACGATTTTATCATGGCATAGAAGTCGATGACAATAAAGCCTCTAGAATGGAAGCAAAGACACATGCAATGTACAATAGCGACACATAAATCGCACGCATTTTCACTTAGATGCGCCTGTCAACGGCTGCATCATTGGCTTAGAATCTCACATGCGTCATTCTAAATTTTTCATTGGTGGTTCATGCCCCAACTTAGTTCCTCCGGATGTGCCGCGATCTTGAGTCAATTTCTATTATAGTCAAATTTATTTCTATGCATCATGGGGTCTGAATCAATCACGTGTGTTAGTCTAAGCTTTTCATTGGTGATGTGTGCCTCGATTTAGTTCGCCAATGATGACGCGACCTTGAGTCTGTTTCAATTCTACACTAATTCAGATAAAGAATTTATTTTGATGTTGTAATCTGATTTCTTTGTTGTAACCGTGCAGCATGCCTCAAAAATCGTTTTGTTAGATGTCTCTGCTATCCATAGACTTCAATAGCAGGGATATTTCATCTCTATGGTTGTAACTGTCTCTGTCACTTTTTATTTATGCTTTAGATGTTTTGTCTTTCCATTCTAGGCATTAGCCTCACCTCTTTCAACTTGCAGTGTACCCCCCTGACACCTGGCGGTCTTGTGATTCCTTCTCCCTTGTCAAGTTGTGCTGCATCTCCAGTCACTGGACACACGGCCTCCTCTGTCTCGCCACAACCACCTCAGCCACCAACTCTGACGTCCGCCGGGTTCGCTGTCCAACACTCGCATCAGAGCAGTCTCGACAGTGGCATGGCCTCAGCGCACTCCAGTGCCAGTGCCAGCCACACGCCTGAGCATAACAACTTGCCCAGTGAAGATGCTCTCGTGTCCAAGAGTAAGTCATTCTCAACTCCTTCATTTATTTCAATAGAATTGATTCTAAAGAAAGTTGCAATAGGAGAGAATCAAGAATCAGAGAAGAAGAGGAGAGAATGATTAATCTATAGGAAATCATTATTCAAAATTTAGTAAAATCTGAAGAAGAAAACTGTTTAAACAGAAGCATTTATTGGTATTTTTTAGAATTTTCATCCTGTTTGCGTGATTTTGTGAGTGGTCTCCGAAGCACAGTGGATCCGTGCTTGTCCTATCGATTTTTCAGTGCAGTGGTCGAGTCACCAAAGTGGCATTGGGAGTCGACAGGAAGGGCATCAGGGCTAGAAGATTACAGCGCTCCAGATAAAAGTTTGACTATGTCAGCATTGGCGAAGTTCCCAACATGTGGTAATATTGACGCTAAAACAGTATTTTTAATTTTTTGCGTGAGTTTGAAGAATCTTGTGTCCTTAAACCTCTTTTAATCATGGGGATGATTATGGAGCCTATAGACATTTATTGATATCGCTCAAAAACTACAATAGCTGCGACTTCATCTTTTGTAACTAATGGCTTTTATACATAATAGTAATAATAATAATCGTATATTTTCATAGAATGCCACAATAATGAAAATCGTGTGGCCACAAAATTACAAAGTGAAAAGCCGATACGAGAAGACATCATCATAAACAAAAGAAACAAACAAAAAAAATATCACATTAAAACCGCTATTCGCCAGTTGAATCATGTTGACAACAAATGATTTCGCTCTTTGAGTACTCCTTATGATGGGAAGGCGGAAAGTTCTCGAAAACTGATTTTGTACAGGTGTCAAGTAATGAAGCGGATGATGCTCATCTTTGATTATCGTTCTGAAAACACGCACACCTAACATTAAACGACGATAATCTAGTGGAATGAAACTGGAACAGTTGCAGTCAGAATCACCGCATATGATTTTGTGAGCTCTTCTTTGAATTCTTTCAATAGAATCTTGTTGTTGAGCTTGCAACTTTACAAAAAGAGGCGCAGCATATTCTAAGACACTTCGAACACAGGTATTGTAAATCGTTATAAGTTCCGGAGTGTCAAGGAAAGGCTTTAACTGCCGAATTACAATTTACACGACGCCTTCTTTGTTATATCAGACATATGTCGATTCCATTTTAAATATTCGTCGAACGTCACTCCCAAGAATTTTACTTCTAATTTGGGAGGAATGTCGGCTATAGCAAGGTGAGAAAAGTCATATACTCTCGAAAGTTTAAAAAAACATTTGGCTGCATTTATCACTTCTGATAGTCATTTTGTTGGTAGAAGTCCAATTCAGATTGAATAGGACTTTCAGCACAGTTCTTCGCAATTTTGGCAATGACCATAAAGTCATCAGCATATTTTAGAAGTATACTATTCGATTGGTTCCCTACTTGAAGGTTACATCACTGATATTCGTCCCTAATTCCTTCAAATTTGGCTGCGAACATAAATAAATTGACATTTATTAAGAAGCATTTTTTGAAAATTGAGAATTTTGCCAATTTCTTGCAAAAAGATACATCTTGATCAATTTAAGTCACTGACAGACCATTAAAGAAGTTAAAAGTACATGTCTACAAGACAAGAATCTTCAAATGCTGAATATTTCTTATCTCTCCTTACAACCCGACAGCATTGAGCTTGATTGAGGCCTAGCCGAGCAGAAAGATTCAACTTTTTATGGTGTAACTCGTAGAAATGCGACGTTTCGCTTTGTATATGCTTGTGGAACTAGAATGAACAACAACCGTTTGTTGCTGGTTATTTCAGCTGTTCGGTCAGACACCGATCTACTGTAGGTCAATCTCCTACATCTTAAGGAGCATCCAATTAGTGAGCGAAAACGAATATCAAAATGATTTCTGAATTTTGAATTTTGAAAATTTACTATCAGGTGTCTTAATTAAGCGAAAATTAGGTTCATTATCAAGGAAATTTCATGAACCGCATTACAATGCAATTCTTGGAATTATAATTGGAAGTCATGGAAAAGTCGAGATCGTATTGTGCGTCTTAGCTGAAATTTCAAGTTGAACACAATTTTCATCGTCATAATGTTATGATTCGCTAAGTTAATGCTTAATTTCTTGAATCTGAATAGCAATATGAACCCATGTATATCCTTTAAAGTTATTTATATTCATTGTCTTTGATTATGATATGCATGTAGTTTGTGATATGATAACGCTTAAGAAAATACTCTTAATACTAAGTCTGAGCAATAAAGTAGCACATGTCAACGACGAGTTTTCTAGGTGCATATCTGCTGTAATCCTTTGTTATTGCTGAGTGCTGGATTTATGTGGTTTCAGCACAACTTCGACCGCATATTGCAGCCAGTAATTGCAGGTGGATTTCTATGGTTAGAAGGTTGTCTCACCATCAATCCTCATTCGTACTGCTTCTGGAGGAACGACTAATAAATGATTTGTTTCTTTTCTCGTATGAAGACAACTCCACTGCAGTTTCTCATAGACTGATGATTGTTTCATCCGTAAAGAAAACATGTCTGGCTATTAATAGCAATCTCACTAGACGTGAGTGTAAACTGCTGCAAGTAACAGCTGTTCGATTGCCAATGGAAAAATGAACCCGACTGATTTCATACTACTGACGATATGTACTTCTGATTTCGGTGATTCGAGTGAGTATGAGCAACATGTTGTGAGTAACCTGAGGAAATACGTCTGTATTTTCTACTTCAGATGAGTTTGAAGTGCTCCGTTCGGTGAGTTGCCAAGGTCATCCATAGAAGATAAAGTGATCAGATTATAAGTATGAGCAACGAAATGCAACACACAAATACGACTTATAAATATTATGTGCAAATACAACGTGCAAATGCGATGTGCACATGCGAGTGCAAACACAAAGCACAAATACGACGTATAAATATTATGTGCAAATACAACGTGCAAATGCGAGTGCAAATGCAATGATCAAATGTCATGTGCTAATACAATTTACAAATGCGATGAGCAATACGACGTATAGACGCAATGTGCAAACACAAAACACAAATACTATGAACAAATATGACATGCAAATACAGGATGTAAATGCGATGTGCAAACACAAAACACAAATACTATGAGCAAATACGATATGCAAATACGGTATGTAAATGCGATGTGCAAACACAAAATACAAATGGGACTAGTAAATGTGATAATGCAAATAAAGCGAGCCGTTGTTTTGACAATGCATGTCCACGACGTAGTATTATTTTCAATGTCCACGCTCGCTCTGGCCTTTCTCATTATTGAGTATCGGATTTCTTTTGTCAATTTCTTTCAAATCATATCTACGTAATGCGAGTATATTTTCTTGTTTGTTTTCTCTGATTACTGTTTTCCTAATAATATCTTTTGGAACGATATTCATGTCAGCTCATTTTCCTGCTCAAATTTGCTATCACAATTAGGGACTCAGATTTCACACAGTTTCCGTCTTTATTGGAAATTTGAGAACAATGGATGCGTCTGTGATTCTTACCTGCCATCTGCTCTACTGTCTGTGAGAATCAGTGAGATAAGTGCAGTCATTCTGGCTAGAAATATTGTTATTATAGAAAAATATATGCAGAATTCTGCAAACAGTGGATTCTATGAATAAAATGGACGGGTTAATATGCCTCACAACATCTTTAGCACATTCGTTTTCGGTAGATGTGCGCTTTCGTATTTCTTTTGCCCAAAGCATTATTATTATCATTTTGTTCTCCCCTGCTCGAGACAAAAGGCAATGATGGTGCCGAGCTATACAGGAATGGTGAACCTAACACATTACAAACATTCAAGAATATACTTAACAGTGCGGAGAAATTTCAAACGAAGTGAGCTTGGATTTGAAGACATTGAGAGGGGGCGAGGCAACAAAGTTACCAGGAAGAGAGTTCCAGACTTTATACGACGGGTAAAAAAATTCCTCGGATGTCACATTCATAGCGATTGGTAGATAGCAGTCTCACTGAACAGTCTCGAGTTCCCGCATGTTCTGACGTCAAAGCAAGTGGAATATCAGCCAATCCGATTAGAATCATAATGAAGGCAGAGTTTCAGTTCCCTGTGCATAGAATAGAAAGATACAAATTCACGAAAAGCAATGTAAGATATCAAAAGATGAACAATTTAAGCACAATAATTCCTTGATAGCCATAGAAGCCGCGAGCCCCTACAAGGCCTCGCCAGTATGGCTCGGAATGACCCACACTAGTTAAATGTCTAGAATGACCAAAAATAATGATTGCCAACCGCACGGCAACGTCAGGATAAACAAGCGTAGAGCAGCATATCCTATTCCTGCTCAGCCATTCTAGACAACTTAAGCTAGTTTCCAAGCCGCACTGACAAGCTCATGTAAGTCGAAACGCAGCACTATGACTGCCAAGGAATTGCTGTGTTTAAATTGTTCAAGTCTGAGGACATTTTCTCATCCGCTTAGCAGTTCGTACACAAATATGATGTCAAAATTTAATCTCCTTTTCTCAAGATACATAGAGGCGTGAGAAATGATTGTCACTAATTATGCGAGCATGGTGACATGCAGCTTCGATGAAGTAGCGTTGAACTTTTCCACCGTTCTTGATATCTTTGATCAACTGAGGATTCTACACGGGTTATTCCACAAAAGGACGCGTGAGAGAACAGTAGCCGCTTATCACAATTTCAGGATCGTTTGAGGAAAACGATTTTAGCAGAAGGTAAGCACGCGATAAACTTGTGGAAGCAGCAGAATGACAATGTGATGAAAATGACAGGGTGAAAGAGAAAAAAATGCAAAGATTTTCAAATGTCAAGCGAATGAACGAATGGAAAACTATTCTAAGAATGGCCATTGCTTCTGAAAGTAGTAACTTTGGACTTACTCAAGGACTTGTCTGGATAGATAAGACGATCATGGCATTGATAAGTCACTTCCTGTCAACTGAGATATACGTCCTTTCGGCATAAACCTGATCCCAGCCCTGTAGGGGTGCCGGACTTGACCCTAATATTTTTAAACACAAGCACTTCTCGCTACACTCTGTGGTGCTACATGGAGAAAGTGCGTCTAAACAGCAAGTAAACATGATGATAGAAATTGCTCAAAAAGCTGATATTTGCAACTTGATGCATAGAGTAAGTATATTAGGTAGAGTGGTAACTCCGCTTTTATTAAATCCCCAATGTGTTTACACTTTCGATTTTATTAAATGAACTCAAGAGGATATAGTTGGTAATTGTTACCAAGTGTGAGATATACACATTTTTGCAGAAATTACAACGGAATGACTGATCATGATTGTAATGCAGAAGGAATGATGGTATTTTCCAGATTTTCAGTGTCATGACAGCCTTGGAGATTTAATGTTTGTTAAATTAGCAACTCAATGACCTGCTATTGCTTTCATGCTCAACCTCAGGAGTATTTTCTTAAGCGTGATCACATCACAGGCAACCTGCCACTGGCATAGCAAAATCACATGATCAAAGACAATGATTTCATTCAACTTTGAAAGATGTAAATAGTTCCACATAGCTATTCAGATTCAAGAAGTGAAACATGAATTTAGTGAATCATAAAATCATGCCGGTGAAAATTGAATTAAAAACTTAAATTTCAGCCAAGAAAGCACGAATAATATCGCGACTTTTCATGAAGACTTTCACTGAAATACAATTCATGAAATTCCCTTGATAATCAGCTTGATTTCCGCTTAGTTAGGATGCTTATTATTAAATATTCATTCCTTTTGATATCCAACTTGCTTCATACTACTTATATAGGAGAGTCATCTCGGTAGTATAAAAATTGGCAAATTTTGACTTTTTTCAAAAGTGCTCAAATAATTTTTTGGACCACGGGAACGTAATCTCCGCATAAAACTGAATCTTTTGATATAAAAATTTTCACTGTATACAGATACTTTTTTAAGTCGACACTCTACCTGTATATCCCTACTCTATGACTTGATATCTCTGTCCCTGTTGATAGCATTTGGATTGTGAGAAAGCCTCTCCCCGACATCGTCTTCATCTGCTGGATGGATCTCCGTGGTCATCAATTAATGATGTACAGACATCCCCGATGCAGAAAGCATATGACCTTCACGCTTCATTCATCATCGTAACGTTTGGTTACCTGCTATGAAGATGGACGTATTTCAATCGACTTACAAGGAAGCGCGCATCATTCATCTGCAGACTGGCAGAACAAGCAGAAGTTACGAGCCTCAGTCATCCAGATACATCTCGAGAAAATTGAATGATAGTTTCACCTCATTATATAATTGACGAGATTTGGCCAATCTCTGTAAACAGTGCAGACCCTGGAATATTGATAGTGTGCAGCAAGATAAACCGGCGTGATTTTTTATCCATTTCATGATTTGATTCTGTTCTTAAAAAGGTATGTGATTTTCCTCCGTTTTGAAGGATGTCCATCCCAAGACCTGAGACCAGCAAAATCTAAAAATCTGAATTTGAAAACACACTGTTCAGCCACATTACATAGTATGTAATGCTTCATAGCTACTAGGGTTGTTGTATGTGATTGCATAGTACTACGGATCGCATCATGAATAATTGTACAAAAAATTTAGTCAATTTTCATATGTAATTTTCGCCTGTAAGTCCTGCTTCAATTTTAATAAACGATAGACCATATGAAACCTTATGTTCCATAGATTATTATGACACACATTTTACTTTCTTGAGTGGTCAGTTGTGGTCAGTGGGCCCTACGAAAGAAAATTAAGCGTTTTCTTTGATGCAGGATTTGATATGAAGATGACAGAATTTTTCGATCAAAATTGACAAATAGTGTGACCTATCATTCAGCTTCATCATGATGTAAAGATTTTAAGATTCGTTGAATGTGCAAAGAATACAGCACCAATAAATTTTACCAAAAAATTGCTACTAAAAGAACATCTGACGCGACTTTTTAATGATGAAGATGCTCAATTTCAAAAACCTTTTTATCATGTGAAAGGTTGCGTTTTGTACATTGAATTTTGCAGAGCATATAGGTTTTGTTTGGTCAGTTGTGGTCAACAGACTCAAAAGTACAAATTTTTGGACAATTCATTCGCTGAGACCTACAGACGAAACCAACTACGGAATGCAGAAAATTAACATTATCACCATTGAGCCAGGCTCGTGTTAGGCTTTCAGATGATATAACTCCTTTCGATTTCCGACAACATTTGGTACAGTTTTAGTCAATTAACACTTTTATCTGATTTTGCGCTTGCTGTCGCGTTAACAATGCTTTTAGCAGTCAAATGCACACAATACAAATTGAAGGATTCATGTGCCAAGCCAACTTATGAAAGACGAATCAAGTGTAACATTAAGCTAGCAAATTGCTCTATTGCTTTGCTAGAAAATTCAAATTCTGAATTTGAATGTGTATTCAGTACACCGCTTCTACGATTAATATGCTTGAAGTACTTCAAAATAGCTCAAGGGAATTATCCATTTATTCAGGAAAATAAAGTTTATTTATTTATTATTATACGAACAGATTCAAGTGACATTTATGTCCGAAGACTTCAAGGGCACTTTCTACAGTGAAACAGTCATCAAAAGTCAAAGATTAAGGGTCAACAGGACAAGGGAAGCAGAAGAAGGAGCAAAGCTCAAGATAAGTAGGCAATGCGCAGGAGTTCAACCTTCAGGTGTCTCTTGAAGGATGAAATGGATGAAGTTGTCTTAAGGCTTGTCGGCAGGTTATTCCAGATACGAGCAGCCGCAATCGGAAAGGCACGAGCTCCGACGGTCCTCAGGCGGGAGGAGGGGATCAACAGGTCATCATTGGAAGCGGATCGGAGATTACAGCGTGTGGGATTGCAGGACACAGATTGAAGCATGGAGCACATGTAGGAAGGAGCTGAACCGCGAATGCATTTGAAGGCGAAAACTGCCAGGCGATAGGTAATCCTATAGCGAATCGGTAACCACTGAAGGGATCGTAGTAGAGGGGTCACGTGGTCGCGGGAGCTGGTATTGAACAGAATTCGCGCACCTGCATTAAGAATTGATTGAAGCTTGCAGAGGGAATTGTCTGGTAGGCCATAAAGTAGACTGGAGCAAAAATCGAGCCGGGAGTGAACGAGGGAAACCATGAGAGTGTTTAAAACCGGTAGAGGAAGGAAGCGACGGAGTGAGCGAGGCTGGCGAAGTGCACCAAAACATTTGGAGACCGTGCTAGAAATGTGGTGTTGCATGGACAGACAGGGATCAAGAATGACCCCGAGATTGCGGATTTTGTTAGTCGGAGTGATGGAGTCTTGTTGTCCGATAATAATAGGAGACTGTGGAACAAGGTTGCGGCGTCTTTTAGAGGTGAGCCACATGATTTCAGTCTTACTGGCGTTAAGCAAGAGACGATTGCTCGCTAGCCAGTCGTGAACAGCAGATAAGCAGTTGGACATCTTGTTGGAGAGGACATGGATCTGGGATGGATGACAGGAGCCGTAGATTTGGATATCATCAGCATACATATGGTAGGAAAGACCATGAGATGTGATAATATTGGGAAGGTCAGACGTGTACAGGAGAAACAAGATAGGGCCAAGCACGGAGCCTTGAGGGACCCCATGAGACGACGAAACTGGAGATGAAGTGGAGGTGTCACACACTACAGAATAGGATCGATCCGTAATAAATGATGCGAACCAGGAAAGGACCTGTCCATGCAGGCCAAACGAGACTTCGAGGCGACGGAGAAGTATGTCATGGTGGACTGAGTCAAATGCAGAACTGAGGTCGAGGAGGGCAATGAGGGATAGGTCGCCATTATCCATGGCTAACAAAATGTCGGAGGATACTTTGAGGAGGGCTGTTTCAGTCGAGTGAAAGGAACGGTAAGCTGATTGGAGACTCGGGAGAAGGCTATGATCGCTGAGATGACGTAGAAGCTGACGGGTCACAATGCGCTCGAGAACTTTTGAGAGGGTACATAACTTGGAAATCGCCAAAATGGAATTAGCCAAAATGCATTTTATGGATATCAGAAATCACATCTCGGTTGGTACAATCAACCAGGTTTAGCCGGCAAAAAGCCAACCCCGCATATATAACTTATGAGGAGTTGTGCATATAGCAGTGTTTCCCAACCTTCTTTACCAAATTGCCCCTAAGAGATTTATTGCTCTACAAACACCCCCTTGTTTTATCAAACATTTTAGAACACTTTTGTACGGAGAGTTGTACTTTAATATACACAAGTACGATCACAGTCATCAAATAATACACATATACAAAACTGATGGAGACATGAATACTGTTAATATCGATCATGCAATGGACAGTCACAGGTCAATGAATAAGTACTAGCTGAAGTACATGCATAGAAAAATTACTAATAGGGAAAGAAAAGCATTGACGATATAAATGAAGAGAAAGTAAAAATTACCAAGGTAAAAGTAACGTTAACAAGTGCTCCTTCTGAGCACACACGTTTGGTGCAAGCCGCTTTATTGCTAGGGCCTCGAGTATGCACAAGTGCCAGGAGCTGTGATAACGGTAGATCACGAGGCATCTGCAAACGTGTGGCACTACTATTCAACAGGCGAAGTCGTTCTTCAAGGTACTCCACCGTCATCTACACGTTTGTGGCAATTTAATGAGACTTCTGGCGTTATTTTTCATTTATAAAATCACACCGGGGCATAATTGCTTTACATATATACAACTCACATGCATAGTTCATTAATGTGAGAATCGTGGCTGGTGCTTTGAAGTCATTGTCTTTATATTTACTCGTCAATGTGAGCCTGAGATCTCCGCGATTCACAATTTGCAGATTCTCTCGCTTTTTGTGGAGAAGCTCAACGACAGCACTAAAGCCGCATTCAACCAGATCGGTTGACGGGATTGGAAGAATGCATGGTAGCGACGATGAATTCTTCATTGGGTAATGCGCCGCAATTTCTTTACATACTCACCTGTGCAGTCCATGAATGTCAAACAAGGCTTTTGCAGAGTCGTCGCTTATATTGCTGGAAATACATTGTCTACAACGAATAGACTATTCTCTCACGCGAGCGATAGTTAACGCAGGAACACGCAGACTTACATATATTTTCCAGTGCTTAATTGAACCTAATCAGATAAAACAGCAAATCCCTCGATGCCCCTAATCGCTACCTACGTCCTTACTGCCCCCCCCCCTGAGCAGGATGGCACCAAGTCGGGGTGTGGGGAGGTTTTAGCAGGTGTCACACTGTCAAAACATGTCAAAACCTAAATTTAATGTATTTATAGTATATCATTAACGCATAACTTATAAAGTTATGTTTCAAAAATGTATTTTTGTTATAAAGAAATCATCCATTGTAAAGTCCACTAATTCATGCCAAATCTGTATTCAAATTACAGTAACAAAAATGTATGATGCTCTCAAAAAAACTAAAACCTATGTAACAAGCGTAACCTGGAAGGAATAACAGCTGACTGCTTAGCTTCAATTAAATTGCGCAGACTGGTCGCCTCAAGACCCATTTCATAGGAGTGTACCATGTATTCGACCATATAAACGACACATAGTAGCCCATAGGCTTACATTACATAGATACAGGAATAAAAGCAAGATCATAATAGAAAACTATTCAGATTACCCAAATCATCGGTTTTTCACATTAAATATTATTGTAAATGCGAAATATGCAGTAAAAATTGCTCATTCACAGGAACTTTTTATAAAAAATTACTAGATATAAGAACTCACATCAGCGATTTTTACATAGTTTTAAGAGGGTGTTTTAAAACAAGGTGTTAAAACCTGGTGCCACCCTGCCCCTGAAGATTAAAGCAGTCGATAGCTCAGTTGGTAGAGCTTTGTCCTAGAATGCTAGAACTCAGTGGCTCAAATCCACTAAGATGGGCAGTTAATTCCGTTTATGAAAAGATTCCAAAAAGAACTTTCAAGTAGAGGTCAAATCTTTGACGTTCAAATGGGCCAAAATTGACAAAATTTTGATTATTTACCAGAAATGCGCAGTAACTAAAAATCACGAGCCATTAGAGTCATAGCAATTATAGTTTCGGTGCATTTGATAATCAAATTTAGTTTGCATATTCTACCCTGTTTTTTCAGTTGCTGTTGATGTGGCTCTTAATTTATATCTTGTGAATTTTATCTACACCGTTTAGTCCAGTTTCTTAATGACATTTTTGCTGAAAAGCGCTTATCTTTAACTTTCTAATAGTTTCAAATGTTTTGCCTGTAAGTGAGGTAGTATTATCAATAATGAAAAACTGATTTTGTATGTCTTATACAAATCATGAAAATTGATACTGATTCGAAGTTTGAATTTGATACAACACTTTCTGTAATTGAAATGATTCCACAGAACGGCCTGGGATACCGCTAATTGATGAAATGAATGCAGTACTTTCTCGCAGACACGTAATCACTGTGTTGAATGATTTAGTGCATCGCAGATCTGATCGGAGATGCATTTCGAAGGCCATTTATCAATGTAGGAGAAATGTGAGATAAATCATGCAATTTGGCTCGACTTCTTTGATACTACAAAAACAGTTTCCGATTCCAATCAACTTAAACCATTAATAACCTTCAATTTGTTCAAAGATGTACTGTTACATTGACGTCCAATGCATTCAAATTAACATTCTGATATCTTTGCAATCGCACTCATAACTGCTTGAGACTTGATAGTGTTAGAAATGACACAAGATCGCCATATTAATCTTTTCAAGATCATTCGAACCATCGCGCGCACATTCTTGAAAATACAAATGTTTTTCTGAGAAAATTATTTGACTGTGAATTACATATTTCAGAAGCTTGATGGAAAAGCCAATTCAAATTCATAAAAATTTCTGATAGATCTTCTCAATACATTTTGGCTATCAAAACCGTAGCCATTCTCACGAGTGAATTCGACTTTGATAGCAGAAATATGTTGAAAAGATTTTGTTAATATTTTCATATGTTCACGTAATGTCAATTCACATCAAGGACAATTGCTGTCTCACACCATTGACCAGAACAAAAGAAAAATAATGTAAGGAAATTGAAAGCCATCAGCAGACGTGCCGTGACAGTCATAAGAAAATTTATACAAATACAAAGAGAAAAATGTCAATTTACAAATATGGCATCTGATAGGAAAATTGTCAAATTATTGCTTGTTTTTATCAAGTGTTATATTTGCATATTAAATTTTTTCTCTTTGTCTTTGTATAAATTTTCTTAAGACTCCTACTGCATATCTCTTTACAATCTTTCAAAGCACGGTTCTGAAGCCTCCATGGAAAACAGCTTTATAACAAAGTGAAAAGCTCAGTAATAATACCATATTCAGCAACAATTTTGAGATATGTTTTGAAATGAAGTCTTTTGTCATTTTTCTAGTCAAGTTATTCAATTTAATTTGGAGGCCTCATCCTATTTAAAAAATTAAGTTTGTCTACGGTAGACAGTTACTATGTGTAAGGGAACAAAAGATTCCAGTTGTATCGCAAATATCAGGGCTATCAATTGAGGAGTCGTCCACACAATGAGACTCACGTCGCTTGATACTTTGATTCCCCACACAAATGCAAACAGGAGACATAAATCAGTGATAGGGAACGAGACCTCCTTGGCGCAGTGACCGAGTGCTTGGCCTAGCGATCTTTCGGTCTGGAGGTCGAGCCCCGAAGATGTCACCACAGGAGGGGAGTGCGGGTTCATAGTGTCACGAAGCTCCAGAAAAATCGGACTGTATCAGCTGCGTTTAAGTCCCAATAGAGAGTGCTGACGTTAAACTTCGTTCTTATGAACCGGTGTCAACGGAGAAGTTTCGGGCCCCGACTGATCATTTACTATCTCGTACAGTGTGGAAGCTCAACAATGCACAATAAGAGTCAGAGAAAAGGTTTACTTTTCTTTTGTGTAAATAAATGATCCACATTTCTATATTCAAAATACGCACAGGATGTTGAAATGTGTTCTTCACAAAGCTGATACATCTGCGACGTGATCTCCCTCAAATTCTCCTTAATTGAGATATTGGCGTCTTCTTTATTGTTCTACAAGCTACTTTCCATCTTTGTTATACTTCACGTTGATATTTTCCAAGAGATAAACGACAGTTCTCGATAATTATAGATGAACGGTCAAGTATGGGCTGTCTCGAATTCATCTGTAACCGGATTACATATTTATCTTTATATCTTCATCCGTTTAAGCCTGATGTTCCAAACTGCGAAAAATTTTTAGCTCTGAACAGAAATACAATTCAGATGTGCTACTAGTAATTTACTATTTCATTGATGTTATTCAGTAGAAGATAAGAAGAGGCCTAAATTTTAAAATTTAACAATGATGAAGACAGATACTTTTACTGCTAAATCAGTGGCGCAGTCACACACACATAATTGGATTGTCTAAGCGTATCACTTCACCAGAAGAGTAAACTTGTTCTAAACGATGGCACATGTAGGAACCTACTGAGTAGCCTGAAAGGAATTCTCAATTTCGCTGGATGAGGAAAAACAGTCTTTCATCGCTTGCGGATTGCTGTGAATTCCTTCTAGATGCTCCGATCGCCATGATTCCTTCAGATTCGAAGAATGCAGATAATTGTGCACAAGGTTTGTTGATAAAATGGGTCCTTTCGATCATTATTAAAATAGACAACAGGCGCACGAAAAAGACGTTGATAAACTTCTGTGGAGAACTTGACATGGTGTGTGTTTCTTTGCTGTTTGATCCAGCTGTCTGTACAGAATTAGATAGGTAGCCTTTGAGATTTGCAATTATCGAGTAAGTGAAATTTCGACGGGCATTCATCAAATATCACTTTAAACACAGTACTGGCAAATTGCCTAAGTTAGTGCGGCTGCAATAATGAATAAATGCTGCTTTTTGCAAACACAATGCAAATAGAACAATTAATATTAAATTAAAGATTGAAAAGTGATATTTAATGAATGTGCGTCGAAATTTCATTAACTTGCTGATTTCAAATCTCAAACTAACACGGGCATGGCTGCAATTTTAAATAGGGAGTTGTGTCGATGTTGAGAGATGTGAACTAGGCCTGCTGATATTGTATGAAATGGCAGCTATTCATGTCTGTTTCCATTTTTCAACTGAGGATGCAACTCAATATTTAATCATTCTATTTACATTGTGTTTGCAAAAAGCAGCATTTATTCATTATTGCAGCCGCACTAACTTAGGCAATTTGCCAGTACTGTGTTTAAAGTGATATTTAATGAATGCCCGTCGAAATATTTCACTAACTTGCAAATTGCAAATCTTAAAGGCTACCTGTCTAATTCTGTACAGACAGCTGGATCAAACAGCAAAGAAACACATACCATGTCGAGTTCTCCACAGAAGTTTATCAACGTTTTTTTCGTGCGCCTGTTGTCTATTTCAGTGATGATCGAATGAACCAATTTTATCGACAAAACTTGTGCACAATTATCTGCATTCTTCGAATCTGAAGGAATCATGGCGATCGGAGCATCTAGAAGGAATTCACAGCAATCCGCAAGCGATGAAGGACTGTTTTTCCTCATCCAGTGAAACTTAGAGAATTTCCTTTTTTGCCCACCTAATGGCTCAGTGTCTTTGTGTGCCATCATTCGAAGTACATGTAGTTTGCAATCCTAGCAAAGTGAAGTGTTTAAACAGTCTGAGCCCGTGGGAGAGTTTAAAAAGAATTTTTTAGAGCAGTGTTTCTCAACAGTTTTATGGCGGCCAGTTATCGAGAATTGTATCGGGAGTTAATAATCATAGCAATTTGTTATGGTTTTTTTATCATTATTAATTGAGATGATCCCCAGCTTTGATAAATATCTCAGACAAGAGAGAAATAGTGCGTTCCGCAGTGAACCTCAATGCGAAACAATTCTGTTCGACTGGCTTGGCATTTACCGCTTCCATAGCTCAGAATCCACTGTATCGATGTGCAGAAAATCTCGGACGAGTTTAATGTCGCATATTTGGCACCATTCCTTGCCGCCGTGATTCAAGTGGTATCAAATCGTGCTTGTTGCCTCTGTCTTGTGATAGAGCATCATATCGAATGATCCTACCTCAGAATGTCTACAAATGGACAGCAACTCATTTTCTTTTTGGCCATAATGTACGTTAAGAAATATGTTGAGTTTTCCTAGGAGTTTCTCCGTTTTCTTTGCAAGACTTTGATTTAATCATAGAAATAAATAACAGTAAGATCTTTAGAACGGAAATGTAACTTTGTGTAATACACAATAGTTGCAGTGGCACAATAATCGCACGCATTTTTACTTAGAAACACTTGCCAACCGCTGCATGATTGGGTGAGAATTCTGAGCTTTTAATTGGTCATTCATGTCCCAATTTAGTTCCCCCGCCTGTGCCGCGACCTTGAGTCAATTTCTATTCTAGTCAACTTCAGATAAACAACAATCTATTTCTATGGATTTCATCTTGTGGCCGGATGCGTCTAGTCATAGAGTAGGGATATATAGGTAGAGTGTCGACTCAAAAAAGTATCTGTATATCTGTATACAGTGAAAATTTTTACCGTAAAATGGGGTAACTTGCACATGTTTTTTCGGGTTTTTATTATGCTGTATGAAATATATGGGGCTCACGTGTCTGTAACTCACTATGAACCGCACTCTTAACGTTCCAAAGTAATTTCGAAAAAGTATTTATAAAAATATTGATTGGAAAACAACGTTATTGCATCATACTTTAGGCAAAGCCAACATCTTTGTCATAGGGGTAACTTGCACAGCCTGTTTCTGAAACCAAACTTCTATCAAAATTGGTCTGTAACATAAGACAAAATTTATTAATTCTAATTTGTCATTATTATCTATGCCCATGAGAAACAATGTATTCATAAAAATATTCACATACCGATTAATTGCTACGGATATATATTAATTGATAATTAAAAAACTCGTAATCTTAGTCAGAAAAAAATCACAGTCCAAAAAAACTTTTATTGATAACACAATTTCACTTCCTCTTGTCCTTCAACGCTCATGAGGTCGCTCGACAAGCGGCGCACAGAAAATATAAGTCCTGGTCATTGCAATAGCCGCAAATCCAAATCTTGCACGCGCAGCACTCCAACCAGTCTTCTCCCATGTACCCGATCCATGGTCGGCTGCACTCACCACAGCGTTCTTGTTCATCATCTTCTTCCTCAGAACTCTCTGTACTGGTCACGGAAGCTCCAGTAGCACCTTCAGCAGATCTTTCATTTGTGGAAGTTGAAGGCCCCGGGACATTTTCTGTAGAAAGAGCAACTCCAGGAGAAACCTTTGGACCACGACCTTTGTTCTTTTGAGTTCTGGAATGTCCACGTTGTTCTTTGAGCCATTGAGACCCACAAACCATTACAGAAACGTTTACTTTTGAATGCTCCCGGACAAGCTCGACACGTTTCGTTCCACGCGGCACGACAACTTTCTTCTGTCCCGGATTATCAGAAATTGCTGTTTCATCATAATTGAAAACGTTCGCTGAATCGATGTCTCTAGTAGAATCAAGATTCTGGAAGAAGCTGCGGACAATGTCTTCGTCCAACTTTGCTCTGGATGCTTTGATGTTTCCAGCTGAGCGTTTTGAAAGGTTATTTCGCTTCATAAAGGAATATACAAAATCGCGACCGGGTAAATTGTTTTGGAACCTCGGCTCAATTCTTCCAGAATTGTCCAAATACCTCTTAATGAAACAGCGGACCTCCTCAGAATCCCCAGTCCGCCAACTGCTTCAGCATGTCCACCAACAGTTTTTCTTCTTCAGATGTCAGTACGGCTGGTCTGCCAACAGCGTCACAATGTACTCCTGAACAATGTCGACTCAGTGTGCTTCTTTCGATGCAGAAGAAATAGACTTTCCTTCTTTTACGCTTTTTATGGCCTTCTGCATGTCTTCTTCGCTGTACGTTCCATAGTGGCGCTTGTTATTGCCTTTGATGTACGTCCTTGGCATTGTGACTTCTCGATATCAATGCAGTAGTGTCCGATTTGGTCTGTCTTGCGAGCTGAGTGACATGTATTCACCGAGGAAACGCGTTCATCGATTGAATGTGCAATGCTGTGCAAGTTACCCCATTTTATGGTATATGAAAAGAATCATTTTTTGCGGAGATTACGTTCCCGTGGTCCAAAAATTATTTGAGCACTTTTGAAAAAAGTCAAAATTTGCCAATTTATATACTACCGAGATGACTCCTCTATGTAAGTAGTATGAAACAAGTTGGATATCAAAAGGAATGAATATTTGATAATAAGCATCCTAACTAAGTGGAAATTAAGCTGATTATCAAAGGGAATTCATGAACCGTTTTATAATGGAAGTCTTCATGAAAAGTCGCGATATTATTCGTGCTTTCTTGGCTGAAATTTCATATTTCTAATTCATAAAAGCAATAGCAGGTCATCGAGCCAATTTAACAAATATTACCACTTCAAGGCTGTCATGACACGGACAATCTGATCTGTTAAATAATATCATTTCCTTCTGCTTTATGCTATCATGATCACTCATTCCGTTGTAGTTTCTTCAAAACTGCACAAAAGTGCATATCTCACATTTGGAAACAATTCCGACTGTATCTCCTTTGAGTTCATTTAATAAAATCGAAAGTGTATACACATTGGGGATTCAATAAATGTGAAGTTACCACTCTACCTAATATACTTCCTCTATACGTTGAGTCCTTTAGAGGGCTAATGCCAAGCTATTCGCTGAGTCCCGAAGACGGTTTATATCAAGTGATTCCAACGAGGCCTGATAATAGACTCTGGCCAAAATCAAGTGCGCAGCATCACTACTTCCCACGAGTAATTGAAAAAAGTTGCTGTGTATTAGAAACAAGACCGGTTTTTCTGTTGATTAACTTGATGATTTGTCTGTTAACAGAGGCGGAGAGAAATGACAATGAAAACAAGATACTTCAGTGAAGTAAATCAAATTCATAGTAGAAACTGTCACCTAGCCATAATAAATTATCTAACATTTTGCAGTTGAAGATGTCTCGTCGGAAATCTTTCCGATCAAAACTCTGCTTTCTGAAGTTGACATTATTAACTATAAAAACATCCCCTGGTGATAGCATGTCGGCTCAACCCATCTGGCGAAGATAGCAGATTGTGAAAGTGCGATTTAGATAGTTTTTCTCCCTTCAACATACAAAATAGGTCGTCCATATGGTGGGAAACTGTTTGCGGACACACTTTCACACAATTTTGATTATATTCTATGTTTCTGATAAATACAACGGTATTTGATGGTAACGTTGTCTTCTAAACAGAAGTCTGAGTTTTTGTATTTCCAAAACATATGTGAGAACTGAAGAAATAAACATTTCATTCACAGAATGTTTCATTCTGTAAGATCGGAAATTGCAACGCTTTTACTTCTCACATTGGAGGTTTGAACGGTGCAGCTGACTGGGTTAATAATCCTCACAGTGGAGGTTTGAACGGTGCAGCTGACTGGTTAATGATCCTCACGTTGGAGGTTTGAACGGTGCAGCTGACTGGTTAATGATCCTCACGTTGGAGGTTTGAACGGTGCAGCTGACTGGGTTAATAATCCTCACAGTGGAGGTTTGAACGGTGCAGCTGACTGGTTAATGATCCTCACGTTGGAGGTTTGAACGGTGCAGCTGGCTGGTTAATGATCCTCACGTTGGAGGTTTGAACGGTGCAGCTGGCTGGGTTAATACTCCTCACATTGGAGGTTTGAACGGTGCAGCTGACTGGTTAATGCTCCTCACATTGGAGGTTTGAACGGTGCAGCTGACTGGGTTAATGCTCCTCACGTTGGAGGTTTGAACGGTGCAGCTGACTGGGACACTACTCCTTACGTTGGAGGTTTGAGCGGTGCAGCTGACTGGGTCGCTACTCGTTACGTTGGAGGTTTGAACGGTGCAGCTGACTGGTTAATGCTCCTCACATTGGAGGTTTGAACGGTGCAGCTGACTGGGTTAATGCTCCTCACGTTGGAGGTTTGAACGGTGCAGCTGACTGGGTCACTACTCCTCACGTTGGAGGTTTGAACGGTGCAGCTGACTGGGTCGCTACTCGTTACGTTGGAGGTTTGAACGGTGCAGCTGACTGGTTAATGCTCCTCACATTGGAGGTTTGAACGGTGCAGCTGACTGGGTTAATGCTCCTCACGTTGGAGGTTTGAACGGTGCAGCTGACTGGGTCACTACTCCTCACGTTGGAGGTTTGAACGGTGCAGCTGACTGGGTCACTACTCCTCACGTTGGAGGTTTGAACGGTGCAGCTGACTGGGTCGCTACTCGTTACGTTGGAGGTTTGAACGGTGCAGCTGAGTGGGTTAATGCTCCTCACGTTGGAGGTTTGAACGGTGCAGCTGACTGGGACACTACTCGTTACGTTGGAGGTTTGAGCGGTGCAGCTGACTGGGTCACTACTCCTCACGTTGGAGGTTTGAACGGTGCAGCTGACTGGTTAATGCTCCTCACATTGGAGGTTTGAACGGTGCAGCTGACTGGGTTAATGCTCCTCACGTTGGAGGTTTGAACGGTGCAGCTGACTGGGACACTACTCCTTACGTTGGAGGTTTGAGCGGTGCAGCTGACTGGGTCACTACTCCTCACGTTGGAGGTTTGAACGGTGCAGCTGACTGGGACACTACTCCTTACGTTGGAGGTTTGAGCGGTGCAGCTGACTGGGTCACTACTCCTCACAAGTTTTTACTTATACAGAGAGCAAGGTGAATTTCTAAGATACATTTCTCTATGAATTGAGTGTGACTGATACTTAGGCCTATAGCTAATTATTAGATGCAGAGCTTTCCATGGAATGATTTCGTTGAAATTATGAGATTGACTGTGAATGAATGGAATCTGATATCACAGTCATCCAACACCAAAATGCGTCTTTTTCATTCTTGGATGTTTTTACAAACTGATCTTGGGCTATCGGATGAACCGGAGGCGTGATGTCTTCTTGTTTTGACGACTTCCGACCGTCATGTCCTCCTTGTCGTATTCATCGGTCTACCACTACCTTTTTGTCGACATTTCTATTCTTTCTGACTTGATTTGACAATATCGAATGAATAACTTACCTTCTCCACGAACTTCACAAGCTAGTTGAATCTATTGAATCCACAAGTTGACTGCATTTTGGATTCTTGTGAAATTATCGACTCAGTGGTGGCTCAGCCCGGCTTCTACCGCCTTCAGAAGTGGGTGTGTCACTTCCTTCAATGATAATTTCATCACCGGCATCTTGTCGCAATTCCTACATCAAAGACTTGATCATTGGATTTCTCCCTCTTCTAATTTGACTGTCACGAAACGGGCACATGCTGGGATTTAACACCTTCAAGGATGCGACCATCGGTAGCTGCACTGTATGGCCGTCATACATGTAGCGGTAGGCTGCTTCTAATTTCATTTTAAACTATTGGACAGGCGTGATTGATAGTCAGTAATTAATATCGCTGCATGTCGCTCTTCTTATTTTGTTAGTGATTAAACTACATGTATATACTGCCTCTTTCCTGTTGAACATTTTGACGGGAGTTGTAATCTTCTAATCTTACTCCGGCAATCCCACACGGGATAGCAGAGTGTACAGAGAATCAGCAAAAAGATCCAATGGGTAGCCCCTCTTGCTTTTCACTTATTCTTATCTATCTATCTGTTATATTCTCATGAGAAAGCATGTTTCAAACCATCCAGTGATCCATCTTTTTATCTTGTGCCTTCATGATTACAGTGAAAATGTGAACTTTTAAGTAATACAAACAGCAGCATCCTCAATAACCCTGGGTTCTGAACGGCACGTGCGCACAGCCCATGGTCACATGAATCACAGGCAATAAGACTTCCCATCCGGAATTTAAATTTCCACAAGACATTTTTTGTAGGAATATGATTGACTCAAACAATAGAAAATTTCTCTCCTGCTCTTTCATATCATCAAGAACGTGATGTCCTTTGATGCTGAACTAATTGTTTATCTTTTCTCTACTTATCTTGAATGTAGGAAACCGTAAAAGTTAGCTCTAGCCAGTGAAAGGTTAAACGCTCGTGGAAGATAACAAAACTAAACATGAAAAAACTATCACATGAAGTACGATTGGCTTGAAGCCAGGATAGTTCTGAAGATTTGTATAAGAACTGAATTTCGGTCACACAAAGGTGATCAACGCTATCGGATCCATTCGCGATCTGCAGTCCGCTGTAATAATATGAAGCACTGAAAAGATAAAAGAATGATAAAATTGCAAGATGAAGGACAACGTTTGCACCCATCAACTATAAACCACAGCAGGCGGCCATTCTCACATGATTATTTTCAGCAACCTTCAAGTGAGAGCGGTTGTACCTCTACAGCAGGCTGTCTGTCTCATATGATAATGTTGAGCAGCCCTTCAAGTGAGAGCAGTGGCACCTCGCCAGTAGTCTGTCAGTCTCATATGATTATGTTTAGAAAGCCTTCAAGTGAGAGCAGTGGCACCTCGCCAGTAGTCTGTCAGTCTCATATGATTATGTTTAGAAAGCCTTCAAGTGAGAGCAGTGGCACCTCGCCAGTAGTCTGTCAGTCTCATATGATTATGTTTAGAAAGCCTTCAAGTGAGAGCAGTGGTACCTCTACAGCAGGCTGCCTGTCTCATATGATAATGTTGAGCAGCCCTTCAAGTGAGAGCAGTGGCACCTCGCCAGTAGTCTGTCAGTCTCATATGATTATGTTTAGAAAGCCTTCAAGTGAGAGCAGTGGTACCTCTACAGCAGGCTGTCAGTCTCATATGATAATGTTGAGCAGCCCTTCAAGTGAGAGCAGTGGCACCTCGCCAGTAGTCTGTCAGTCTCATATGATTATGTTTATAAAGCCTTCAAGTGAGAGCAGTGGCACCTCGCCAGTAGTCTGTCAGTCTCATATGATTATGTTTAGAAAGCCTTCAAGTGAGAGCAGTGGCACCTCGCCAGTAGTCTGTCAGTCTCATATGATTATGTTTAGAAAGCCTTCAAGTGAGAGCAGTGGTACCTCTACAGCAGGCTGCCTGTCTCATATGATAATGTTGAGCAGCCCTTCAAGTGAGAGCAGTGGCACCTCGCCAGTAGTCTGTCAGTCTCATATGATAATGTTTAGAAAGCCTTCAAGTGAGAGCAGTGGCACCTCGCCAGTAGTCTGTCTATCTCATATGATAATGTTGAGCAGCCCTTCAACTGAGAGCGGTGGTGCCATATGATAACACAGACTACATGATATGATATATCAAATTATTTGTAATAATGCGTCTGATTCTTCACGATAAAGAGGCAAAAATATCCGTTAATGAGGTATAGCCCGTCAGTGAGAATCGGATGGCAAAAGTATCTTCACTTTAGAGATCTTAGATTAGACGAACTCCCTTTCTAAAAGTTTGGTTCAATATTTACTAATCCCATGGAGAAGTCTAATCAAACAGCAACTATTGAAAGAGAACCTTCAGGTTGTTATTACCATCTTACCTCTTCAATGTGAAGAGTTGATGCACTGATGTCAAGTTTGCAGTTCAGTCAAGTTTTACTTGATACCTGTGTAATTTTGTTTGATATTGCAATCACAGTGCCCATTACTTGATAGTCTAATAAAAAATAGTCCGAATACCTATTATTTGGACCAAATGAGACCTGATAGCATGTTAATTGCCTATACATCTTATCTATTATTTCTATTACACTAATTACAGACAAATTAGCACCGCAAAAATGTAAGTTGAATGTACATGTATTTTAATGCAAATTCATAGTAATTTTGGTGGATACAGCCGTTATATTTTGAATTGGCTGTAGGGGAGACTGGGGACCAAAGTGCATTTTTCACTCATTCTCATTTTTTGACGAAACTATTTCAAATCAGACCTTAAAATTTTGCAAATAAAATATTTTTTGAAGTGTAACTCCAGCACATTTAGTTTTTGCACAAGACTTGTTTTTGTAGCATGTAACGACCCTGCGCATTGGTCCCCTATAGCGGTGACCAAAGTGCACTAAATAAAAAACCATGATTACGCAAGGAAATTTCATTTTATGCAATCGATATCGTCAAAACACATTTTTCTACGTTTTTTCCTGTATTCATTTAATTTTTGTGAATTAGTAACTAAGTGGATATGAAAATTATCAATAGGCAAAAAAAGTTAATTTTCTACAGCAATTTTTACTACTTGCTTATTGGACGCATCTTTATTACATTAATTAACTGTTAATAGATATTTCGGATGTGCTGAGTTCAAAAATGATAATCATTTCCCTCTATGAGATTAATATTTTGACCTAGGGTAGAATCTTTATTATAGGCCCTGGAGGCCTATCCCACTTTCCTCTCATCAATTTAAAGATGTGTTTGATTTCAGAAAATAAACCTTATGGACAAAAATAGCTATCATTTTAGAATTCAACAGAGTTGGTTTGGTAAAAGGGAAATTAATGATTTAATTTATCTTACTTAAAATTAATTTATTTATAACGTCATCAATTATATATAACGTCATGAATAGTAATTGGTTTTCCTGGCTGAGCAAGCATTTGATTGCTGCACTCACTCGCATAGAACTTCTTAAATGGACCATAGACGCAGACGTCCAAGGGCTGCATGCGATGGCTTAAATTACATTTTTTAGGTTTAATAACACCTTTTTCATTACGTTGAGACATTGAATACATGTCTTGTAAAATACAAAAGAAAAAAGGAAATTTATCATATATTGCTCTTCGGTCCTCATTTCAGAGTGCACTTTGGTCCCCAAAGCAGCTCATTTCCAAAAAATCAACATTGACAAATAACTGGGTATACAGATGCCATTCCCGAACCATGAAGCAATTCTAGATGCCTTAAATGCTAGAAATTATTGTTATTTTAAGCACAATGTTGACGAATGAAATTTAGAAAAAATAAACAAAGACTCAAAAATTTACTTTCGACTGCAATATATGTATTTCAAGACCTACCAAATAAAATGTTTTGAGACAAATCTTGATTTTTCCGTTGAAAGTCATATTTGATTAGAGAATTACTCAACTTGAAGAAGAAGTCCGAATTCGGTTCTTATCACGTCGAACTGGCAGATACACTTTGGTCCCCTATGCTCACAGGTCCCCAATCTCTCCTTTGAATCATATAAAACACAAAAAATGTTTCTGAATCATATAACCACTTTGAAAAGGAAAATTACCGATGCATACATGCGCAGTATAGGATACATGCATCTATTGAGCATTGCTTCATATGAAATGACTATGATCTAGGAATGCGCGAATGTTCATGATAAGTCATCGACTTTGAATTCACGCGCGCGTCTTCTCCCACTGATTGTTACGCCGACTGTCGACTTTCCCTACAGTTCGCTAATTTTTCTGCTTTTTGTCAATTGTTTCTTCTATCAAACCGTAGAAAAGCAAAGTACCTCCGTGCCATTTCTGAATAAAAAAGATTTGACACACGAATCTCCTTGCATTTGATCATCTAGACTGATGGTTAGTTCTCTACTTTTCTGTATTTACTTTACTTTATCCGTTTAGTGTCCTTTTCTCCACCTTTGTTGGGTTGGACGATAATTCTTCATGGAATGCCTCCAGGTGTTTCGATCGAAGTAGTCGGTTTCCTTGAGGCCCAATGGCTGACAGTCTGCGGACACTGTTTCTTCCCAGGTCTTCTCTGGGCGCTTTCATTTTCTATACTTTCTTCACCCAATCGCTGTTATCTTTCCGCAACGTAAGTCCAAGATCGACGGCTGGTGCACTCTATTCAGTTGCAGCCGACACTACATAGGTACTCGTACGTGCTGGTTATTAGGATCTTTCCTTTCTCTATTGCAGTTCTCATAACTTTCGTTTTGGTCACATTAAAATTCACACCATTTGATATTAGGCAATCATTGCAAGTCTTAAGCTTTCTGGCAGTTCTTCATGTCGGCAGCCAATACCTTTTGAGAAAATTGCACTGGTGGAGCTCATGACGATTGCAAAGAGCAGTGGGCTTAAAACAGAGCCTAGCTGCAAGTCACATCTTGCTTCAAAAAGCTCACTGTTGTCCCCTCTAAAGCGCACGTATGTTCTGGCGTCATTAGACAAGTTCATAACTGCTTCAACCCCCGATATTCGGAGTGTCCACTTGACCACGTCCCTGGGAACCCTGTCGAATGCCTTTTCAAGGTCGACAAAAGCAAAATGCGACACTTTCATCTCGTCCAAATATTTCTCTTACAATTGGCGCACATTGAAAATTGCATCTGGTGTATCCTTACCATGCATGTAACCAGATTTCATCTCGTCGACCTTTCCTTGCGCTCTAACCCGCCTCTCATGCTTTCTTTCAAAAACCGGAGCGTGGTCCGGCAATTTGAATTCTGTGCTGCTTGCGAAGTTGAGTAATTCTCCTTTACCCTTGCAAACATAAACGGGGTGCTCAGTTACCAATCATCAGGGATGCGGCCTTCGATTAGAGTTCCATTGAAGAGCACGGTCATCCATTGTGATCCTGAAGCTCCTATTGTTGAGATCTAATAAGATGGTAGTCCTTTAAAAGAGTAGTGGCGAACAGCACTTTGGAGAGAAGGTCTGCATCTAACTCGAACTACAACTGACCTGCGGAGATCGCTTGGATTTCACACTAACGCCTCTTCTTCTCATCCCGTCTTGATGAATAAATAAATATGTGCATAGAAGACATGTAGTAGACGACTTGACATTGACCTTATGACTGATCATCGAGACAGCTGCAGATTACAGGTGCACAGATTCTGGACGAAGGCAGCTGATTATGTACTGGTTGCATCCACGATCAAAAGAGAAGTGAGATTTCTTCAAGAAATAAAATGCCAGCAGCTAAGATTGCATTGTCAAATGAATTCCGCGTTAAAGAGACAAGATCCTTCAAATACCCAGGTCAGCTGATTCAATTCGATGCTTATCTTATGAACGAAATAAAGGACTCTATGGATAGCAACGAAGATATCGCCGTACTTATGGGTTATCTCTCCCCCACGTTTTGAAATTTGTCAAACACCTGCAAAAATGAATCAATCGTCACAAAACTTTAAACACACGTAAGTGAGGATATTGTCTAGCCACATACCAAATTTTACGCAAATCGGAGACGCACTTTTTGAATTAGGAGCAATAACTTGAATTGCAGCGATGCCGGCAGCTTGATTTGACTTCTCAGTGACTTCATCGTCTGAGCAGGAAGCACTTGAGGTTAACAAAGTCATTTCCCGATAACTCGTGAAGTGATGATGACCAGGCCACATCCCTTACATTAATATGCTTCTTACAAAGGTGTGGCAAAGTAGTAGTCGTGGGAAGATTTTAAATGGCAGTGGATGAGACAAAGAGGGCTTCTGAATCAAGTTTTTTATAGATTGTGCGCAAATCGAATCAATCAAAAGTCAGAAATGTTAAGGCAAGCATGCTCATTTTTGCAATGTGCATAACTGCATGTTCTTCAATGTATTTCGGCAATATATTTCTGCCTGACACATGAACAACAAAATAAAAAACATATTCAAGAAGTAAAGAAGTAATATAAGAATATTCCACAAATCGTGCACAATGAGAAATTTGCATAAGAGACAAACTGAAAACAGTGCCAAAGCTAGCAGTTTATCAATGACCAGCGTATTTGCATATAGTATAGTTTTGAGATTGAAAGTCTCAGTTGTCCTGAAGTTTATAATGATGGTACGATGCGCAAACTCCACATTCGAAACAAATATCACTTTGAACTACAAGATTCATCAGCATATAAATATTTAGGAAATAGCTAACTTTAGCAAGATATCAACAAGAAATCAAAACTAAAAGTAGTCGGACATCACAAAGTCCCTGCCGATCTCCGCTTTCCAGAAGACATTGTCGTTCATCTAAGAAAGCCGACCATCAATTCACATGAAGAAGAGTCATGCACATTTGATCGTTTAATGCTATGCACTTTATACTTTCCGTCCTTTTTCTTTGACTTCGAAAATTTCATGTTTTATGTTATCATTTACAAAAGCAAATCATGTTTTGAGAAGACAGGTATTCGGAAAGCTCAGGTGAAATGAAAGCAAATAAAGCAACAGCCTTATTTCTTACAAAACCAATTAATGTGCTGTTTAGATCCAAAGAGCATTTTTTCTCTTTTAATTCTATAATTCAATGAGTGAAAATATTCGTGGTTTTTTCGAGCTTTTTATTGGAAACAAAGATAAAGAGAAATCAAATTCTCGGCATGAGCCTACAGCAGGGGTGTCAAACAAATTGGCTTGAAAGGAGATAATTCAAGGAGTGTTTGTTTTCTTGATAGCGGCGGTGATTTGCAAGCAGCTGAAATATACAAATGTACACACAAATAAATATAAAAACGCTTATGTTGATTAAACACTATGCATCTTGTACTTTGCTTTTCCATTTTTTTGACGATGAACAAGTCATTTTTATTCAACAAATTTGAATGCACAGGAGACAACTGCGATTGCATGAATTTAGAAGTGAACTTTTAATAAAAGTGTGCGGAGCGCAGCATAGATTGTAGTCTTTAATCAGGTTATTTCCTATCCTACATCGATAAGTCATTAACCTGAACATGTCTGCTGAATGATAGACTTGTGACATTGTAGTTATTTGAAATCCTGAAAATGTTATTTATGTGCAGTTGGCCATAAACACACAGTTTTAGACATCCCGAAAAGCATCTCATGAAATTCTTGACAACCACCCACAAAATTGAATTGACCAACTGAACTGCGTAGTATTATAAAAAAATCGTTCTTGTCTCTTCCGCTGATGATTACGAGTTGTGAGTGAGAAAATTAATTGACTAAGCAGTTCAGCTAACCACAAGTTGTAAACGCCTTCTTTCAAAGACGTGGAAATCAAACAATGACCCTTGTGTTTCAATCAGGTTTTTAGACAGGATTATTCTTAACTCACACATCTACACAAATGACAGTGATACCAGCATTCAAATCATGTCAATGTTACATGTTTGTCTATTAAGTTTGCAGCAAGCAGCGCCCGCGTGGCCTAATGGATAAGGCGTCTGCCTCCTAAGTAGAAGATTGTGGGTTCGAGTCCCACCGCGGGTGTTATTTTGTGCCTAAGAAACAGGCACTAGCCATGAATTAATGTGCATTGACCACAAGCCTCTGACGATGTGCGTGCTACGTCAAACGAAGGTTTTGTTTTTTGGGGTTCTGCCAGCCTCATGGGTTTCAACCACTAATCATGACCAATTTAGATATTTAAAATGCATTCATACACACATTTCGAACCCGTACCTTCCTGGAATTGAGCACCTGTGATGATTTTATATAGGATCATTTTTCATTATTTCAGTGGGGGTGTGCCGAGTGTGTGTACTCAAGTATATTTATACACAGAACTTACACGTGTGTTACACGATTTTGGATTATTTCAAGGTTGCTCGAATTGTGCGTAATTGATATGGAAAAGTCTATGTATGCAATTTTGCAGAAAAACACAGTCGCACAATTTTGTTGCGACAAAAATGAAATTTTGTGCCTACTGAGACTTCTACACAATTCAGATTTCAGCGTAATCAATGCAAAAGTCAGAACTATGAGGCACACATTGATGCCTACAATCATTCACAGTATGCCATAACTAGATTGCGCACAGTATTACTAGTTAATGCTGAAATTGATAGATTCATGCACTACAATAAATTTCTTGATCTTTTACTACTTGAAGATGTAGGCATGTACTGTGAACAAAAAACCATTTTCCATGAAATATTTGTTTATCCAGTAATACATCAATGATCAACAGAAAGCCATCATCTTCTGACGTATCGAAAGGAGAGCATCTTTTCTGACATCCTCCAATTCTGAAATTTTGATTTTAAACGGCCTCTTTCATGGACTAATCATTTGCCAACGTACCGAATGGCCTCTTGAAAAGGAGAGAAATCCACAGCTACGACTAATTGATGTTACAAGTAAATGAGGTCGACAGAAACGTGTTTATAAATCCAAGAGTCTGTTTATTCCAAGGAAACATGACAAGAAAAATATGTTATTCGGTTCAAATCAAATTATGTAATATCATTCGGGAGATAGTTACAGAATGCTATTTACTTTGTGTTGAACAGTTAAAGAAATATTTTTAGATGTCCAAAAGGAGTGCTTCCCTCTCCCAAAATGAATACAGAAAGCGTGAATTTTAAATTTAAAATTATCCGTTCGTTCGGGTGTTAGGTATCGAGTAAAAGATGACTTCCGCATCTATGTCAAACGTTGCGGTGATTTAATCATGATCCATTATATCTATACAATTGTGACAGTAATTGTGCATCAGAAAATGGAACTCGAGACGATGATATTCAATTACTGAATATTTTGTTATAAATTGAGTAAAATGATTTATTGATAAATAGGAATGATGCAAAACCATTTGAATAAGGTTGACCATGGCAGAGAAAGCTTATTCAAAGGGGAATGAGCCGAAATTCATATATATTTTAACTTATCAATTTCCTTTTATATCTCCAAAATTGAGTGAGATAGAAGTTCAATTTTTTGTGACTTTTAGTTTGTATGTATGTTGAACTTTCAGTAAAAATATGGGCAAAATTGACGTACTGTAAGGTCAGTTTTAAAAGTACTTTTTAGAAAATTGATGGTTTTCATTTTGAGCAGCATTGATTATTATTGATATAATGTTTCTGTATCATATTTACAAGATGTTGATGCATGCGCAATTCAAGATTGTTAACACACACATTCATCTCATCTCCCAAAATGAGCACATGTACATGTGAAAGTAAAATGTGAAAATAAGAAGTTTTGATGTGAATTTTTAGATATGAAACCCAAAGTATAAATACGTATCACCATTGGAAACACTGCATTCGGAATGTACGATGAAATTGTCTTTATAGCGAATGAGTCATTACAACGAGGCATTAAAGATAGAAAAATGCAATAATACATGAAAAGACATTATTTACGTCCAATTTTCAAATTGCTATTTATAGTACTAAAATTGACGTAGAATATTATCGTTATAACGCCACATAAATATACTAAATATGTAAAAGTTTGCATAAATACTTTAGTTGCAATGAACAATTTTTGAAGAGTCAAAAAATATACATAGATTCATGAAAAATGAAAAAAATGAAAATACAAATTTTGAATTTGAATTTTTGGTGTGAAGATCTTTGAATCATGCAAATTAGGCACCTTCGTTTTGAAAAAGGAGACTCGAAATGTATGGAAAGTCTGTATTCAATAAGTTTAATTCATCGTAACAAATTTGAGGGAGCATTTTGTGCCCCCCCCGGTCCTTCGACGCTAAAAATCGCCCGGTCCTGATAGGGTTAAATCTATCGTTGTCTACAAGTATTCAACAATTACATGTCACTCTTTGAAGAACAAACTTCGTAGCTTTGAACCGTTTAGTGAGAATCAAGAGGAGGTGATACCTCGCTATTTTCAAATTGATTTTGTGAATTTTCAGCATCTTTCCCTATTTAAATGCCAAACTTACGAATGACTAATCGGACTGGAATATGACCAGTCACATCTGATCACATGTTGATCACATGTGCATTACATCTCACCAGACCTGTGTGTTCAGAAACAATTGTGCGTATAGTCTTCGTCTACTGTAGTAATTTTTCTGTCAGATTTTCATCATTGTATATTCATTGTATTTGTCAGTGTATCACACTGCTTTATTTATCAGTTTCTAAGTTTTGGTGTCTAGTTTTCATTATATGTCCAGCTATCAGTCAATGTATTACTTTATTATTAAATGTTCATTTACACACCTATTTACATAACAATTAATTTCAGAGCCAGTATCAGGTGAATAAATTCATGCGAAAGAGGAATTTACAGTCAGAATCATTGCAAGATTTTATTAATTGGAATTAATTGCAATAAAGTACTTGCCACCGTTGTATATTTCACTCTTTCTAATTTTGCCTCAATAGGACGCATAGCTTATATGCATGTACAGGTGCTCAAGCATGCATTTAGCCAGTTAATCTTTCTGTGAAAGACCTTGTGAACAGACCACACGAAACATTTCAAGTCTTTGATAATAAATGTGAAGCTCTACTCATTAATTTCCATTTTGTAAGAGTACAAAAAGCAAATTTCCTTAAATTATTAAAAGCGATTTTTTGAGATTAATAATATTCCTTAAAACAGTTTTGATTTAAACAACCTGAAAGCCTCATCAGCCATGAAATATTGAACTTAATCAGTCCGTTGGACATACGAATTTCCAACTCACGCATGTTCATAAGTTGCTGTACAAAATTATATCTCACAAGCATTATCATCAAGGCAATTTCAACATCCTTGTCAAGTGGCTCCTTGTCACCGCCCTCGTGGACTGATGGACAAGGCGTCTGCCTCCTAATCAAAATATTGTGTGTTCGAGTTCCACCGCGGGTTGCATTTTTTTAAACTGCACCCCTTCAGTAGTAACTGGTAAACTTTCTTGGTTTTCCGTTGTACCTTTCGTATTCAAGTCAAGTTCAATTTTATATCTAGAAACACCTGAAAAACTGATTTTCAGCTTGCTCTTCAATACATATTGTATCTATTAGTTTCATGTCATCAATCCTACCTCTGCGTGTGACCTTTCCATGTAACCACTCTTACTGTAATTGCTGTAACTATAGTAATTACACGAGAGACAGTATAATATCTGATTGTTTGAAAACCAAGTGTTTTAAAGACGTGAATTTCCTGAAATAATTTTTTATAATTTCTGTCTAATAATTGGTGAAATGAGCTCATGTTAGTAATTTCTGAGTAATTTTGCAAATCAGACAGCTCATTAGATAAAGTTTCTGTTTAGTTGCTGACTTGTAATTGGCGGTCTCTCGAGCATGAATCATAATTGGCCGTAAGGCACAAATTTGAATTAATTTATTATATGAAAGCGACGGTGAATATGCATCGATTTCAAGAGATTTGCAGTACGTCTGTCGGCTTTCAGCAGATTTTTTACTTGTTTCAAACATGAGAGCAATATTTCTAACATAATCACAGACCACAATCATGGAAGACTTATTGTTAACATTTTACTCCTATTTGTAATATTTATTGAATCTATCAGTATATTTAGGCCTTACTTCACCACTGTATGAATCTTGAGATGCACGAAAATGGAACCTGCCTCCGTCCCCAAAGTTTCATTATGGCATCGGGCTTTATATATTTTAGTCTTGTAGAGAATATTGAAAGTACAGACAACAAAGTGTCCTTTGAAAATGAGGAGCGATGCTAGAGCGACAAGCTCAATTGTTTAAGTGCCCCTCACTTCAGTGCGGAAGTGCAGAAGGTCAAGGGTTCGAGTCTGTCTGCCTTGGAAGGCATTGAATGTTGCTAACACTAGGGCAGCGAGTGTGTAAAGGCTGCACCATCCTAACTTGCTTGCATGGTATCGTATCTTGGGTCGGACAGAGGTTGTCCACCCATTTCTCAAACGATGAAATTTCTAGTGTGTGCGCTTCCTTTCCCTCCAGCCTCGGACTAAAGGTATAAAATAGCTTGGAAAACATTGTTGCCCTGTTAGCGGAGAGTTATTGCAGGTGTCGTTATACATTTCATGAGGAGTTAGTGCTATATCCAGCATGATGTTGCAGATCTTTGCATTTTCATCGGTGTATTTAATAAGTGGTTCTTGTACTGAAGATATCGAGATGTTGTTGCAGTTCCTCGCACTAGTACAAGAACTCAATATCGTACAGGAAATATAATGCCGCATATCTTATCATGCTTCCACTTGTAATTGAACTCCCTGTCTATGTTACTGAAAACACTCTCTCGTCTTTCAAATAACAGATTGTTGTGGATTTACAGACAGGTGGATGTACTGCAAGTGATGCGGTAATATACATTTCTTGATGTATCTTCGAATATCTACATGAACGGTCTTCTGAAGATCATGCATATTACATTGATTCTTCATCGCGTAGACAATATCCATTGGTCGGTAGAGGAATTCAGAAATTAAGACAGGGTACAGATTATCTACAGTTCATCTGCAACCTTTCTCGATAAAGGCGACCATCGAGTTCTACTTTCTTTTCTTTGTACATACCTCGTTTTAACTTTCAATTAAACTCGTGAAAAATATTTTCATTTTCTTTTTGAATATCCATTGTAGTGAATGCCGTCCCAGAGAGAATCTTCATTGTTGCCGACTTCTGAATTGAAAACCACTATCTATGTATGTAGTCAGAAAATTTCAATGAATCAAAGCATTCTCTACAAAAGCAATCATGCCTAGCTTTTTCAAGCATCAATGATCCTTGCGGCCTGGACAGTGAGACTCATTGATGCTTTCAAATTCTAGGCATGATTGTCAAACTATGTTGAAATTGTCGGGCAGAAAAGTCAGAAATCTTCGGCCTATAACACGGCCTCAGAGAATGCCATTTTCAACAGAATTGCTACATTGTCGTTCGATCACTAATGAACTATGATGAATCGTTCACACTAGTCGCATAAAGGATTATTAAGATGAAGATTATGTTTGAAGAATAGTGGTAAACAACACGAGAATTAAGATTTTAATTTTCGACAGAGACGATTATGCAGTTTGTCCGACTTACAATAGCGAGTTTCGCATTTACAAAATACGGAGATTTCGCTTCTCTTTAATGATTCATTTGGGTTACGAAATCTCTATGACTTAACTAATTTCTTAGTCAGTGATATCCCACATTGGCTCACAGCATAGTTATCTTGCTGTGGCAGCTATCTGTTTCCGTAACAGTACGGTTACCTGTGAACCAGTACATGTCATTAATGAATGGCGATGCAAACACTTAGGATCAGTGTGTGAAAGAAAAGTAAGTCAAACCGTGACACTCGCCAACTTAGTTTGTCGTTGCTGTTTATGTAAAGCTGTACAGTGTAAAAGCAAATATTACTGATCCTGCGCTCGCTTCCGATAAACATGCTGCTTTATGTACACGTTGTAGGAGAGATCGAAACTGTCCTAGAAATGCTTTATCCATTTTCTTGTGATGTTTCAGATGTGGGTACATCTAGCCCTGTGGATTTCATTTTGGAAGATTTCGCTGCTCCTAACATGCAAAGTTTGCAAGTAAGTATATGAACTATCGAATTACATTTTCAAGCAATTGTGAACGGAAATGCTTATAGTTTAAATGAGTTAGTAGATTTTGTAATGATCGTTAACAACATATTCTTGATTACAGAAACAGTATCAAACATAATAAAGTGAATCAAACTCCATGTTGAATATTGTCTAAGGAAAAATAACAAATAGCATTCGTAAATAAGTGTGTTATTATCAATTGAAAATGGTTTCAATACTATATTTTACCAGACAAATGTCTGTAATCACCGTGTCTATGGAACCGATAATCTCACGAATGTTTGACTTCGTATAGCGGAGAAAAATAGAGACTTTATGTCAGGCCAGCAGATAATAACCATGCTAATGCTGCTAATCATTTCAGTTAGTAATGTGTGCTGTGATATGCCATTGCCTACCGTAAGTCTAATGATTATTTTACTAAACTGCGATCAGTCTCCCAAGTCCCAACCATGGACTCCTAGATATCATGGCTCACTTAAATATATATGGATGTGTCACGGTTGCAATGATTTGGAATTCCTTTTTGCAAAGAAACTGATACGAAATCCTCTGTAGCAAGCTAATAGAAAATTAGTATAAAGCATCGGATTTCAAATCAACGAATCCATTAGAAAAGCTGGTTACCATAATACTAAGTGTCAAGAATGATGCATGTAGACCTTAGGGTAAGCAGTTTATTCCAGATAATCTTTGTCATTTCGCAATGTTTCTTAATTTTTCAATTTTTCTTCTTGACAGTGAAAGGTATGTAATGTCACGACATTATTGGAATTGATCAATTAATTTGCGATCATTTCCATGAAAATCGTTGCCTTCCATTTTTATTTGAAGATTTGTTAAATCAATCACTAACCGGAGACTCAGTCACATTTCACTATATTTTCTCTACACCGCTTGTACCGCTTTAACTCTCATTTTTTTCGATTCCTATGGAGCTTTGAGAAGTATTTTGTATATTGTTGATTTAAAATTATAAGAATATATTTCTATGTTGTGAAAATACCGAAAAAGACTGTATTTGTTAGGGTGCGTTTACACGTGAAACTATATTGCTGACACTTTCGATTTATGATGAGTCAGAGAATAATAGACAAATAACGGAGGCAAAGGCATGCCTTCAATCGTGCTTCATGCGTCACCAGATATTATCAATTTAGTGAATGGCGATAAAGAGAAATGCATCGATCTCATCAGCTTATTATCCTTTGAGTGTCAGTAAAAGGTGTCAGCTTAAGTTTTTTTCATGTTAAGGTTAACTTTAGCTGCCGCTATTTTACTGACACTCAGAGGACAATAAGCTGATGTGATCAATGCATTTCTCTTTATCACCATTCACTAAATTGATATTACATGGTGACCCACGAAGTACGATTATTGAAGGTATTCCCCTGCTTCCATTGTTTGTCCATTCTTTTCTGACTCATCATGGATCAAAAAGTGTCAGCAATAAAGTTGCACTTGTAAACGCAACCTTTAGCGATGCATTCACAGAATTAGATTCAGTTGCGCGCGCGGCTTTGGTTTTCTAGAAAGGAAGGATTGTATCTAACCTTAATATCGAAATGGCACATCACAGAATTAGACAACTTGCTTCTTCTCGAATGGATAATTCGTGCATCGCTTCCTATTGGAAATGACAAACAATAAGCTGTTAGCAGAGGACAACAGAGTCAGTGAGAGAGGCGTGCGTGCTGTGATATCACTTCCCACACACCAGACGCACATCGCTTTCTTGGCTACATTTCAATGTATTCACTATACAGTGAGGAATGCTGAGAAGAGGATGTGAAATCATGAGGTGAACTAATTTTTGTGCTCCTGCTATTTTTTTATAATGATCGGATGGACCAACATGGAGAAAACATGTGCGTAATGATCTGAACTCTTCGAATCTGAAGGAATTGTGGCAATCGAAGCACTTTGATGGAACTCACAGTAATCTACAAGCGACACACGACCTCTTCTTATCTCTGTAAGGTATTAGCAATTTAGTTTTTGCCCACTTAGTAAGTTCCGATGTGTGCCGGCGATTTCGAATCAATCACACTTCTAGCAAAACGAAGAAGATAAACAAAATATCCAATTCTGTGGATGTGTTGCTTGACCTTTGCACGCCCTGAAGATGCGTATGATGGTAACTAGTTGATTTTTGTTGGAAGCTAGCTTGACACGGTGCAAACAAACCGTGGTTAAGAAGGTCAATGGTGAACTTCTCAAAAGAGCAGCTGTAACCGTTGTCGTCTTAAGAGAGTGTCCTTGAATGCTTGTGTCCATGATAACACATCAGGGGCTCTACGACTGGTCTAGAGCTGCTGTTTGAATGGTGCTTTGTGGATTGGGCGAGATTGTTGTTAATCCCACTACTTACTTGCGGGTGTTTCTTGCATATTTGTCTGGTGGTGGAACTGATATTATAAAGCTAATGCATCATCAACAGATAAGTCAATCAATAATTCAAGCATCGAAGTAAGATTTTCTAGGTTTCTGTCTTTTTAGTCATAACTATTTAATGTATATATTCATTTCAACATCAAAATATTGAAAGAAACTGTGCGCCTTGCAGGGTTGGTCAAAACCCACCCGGTCAGAAAAAAACCCGATTTCACCCGCCCGGCGGGCGAAATCGGGCGGGTGAAATCGGGCGAAATCGGGTGAAATGGAGTTTTCCATATTATGTCATTTTTTCGATGCTTCTAATTAAAATACAGTAATGCCAATTCATTTTTCTGATTATTTGACTCTGACTCTTCTCAAAAATCATCGTATGGAATGTATACAATTCCGTAATCTACATGTTTCTTACTACAACACTAAATATTGAAAAGGAAAAGGAAAACCGAATAATATGTCAACGTCCGATGTTTTCATTGCGCAAGAAACTTAGCGCCTATGCTGATATGATGCCCATTGTCCATCCCTGACTCGCCGGACATCAGACATCCTGGATTTGTCAACAGCGGACTGTAGTGATGCATTCGTGAGATGATGGGGAATTCGGGAGAGCGCACGCATTTTGGTTGACGCTGCTGGTCGCATGTCTTTGGGTGGCTGGTGCAGTCGAAAGTGCGTAAGATAAGATCGATATTGGCAAACAATGATTTAAAGCCACTGCCCACAAGTCTGATCATTAATGTTATTATCGCATACAAAAGACACTCGGAAATGATGGGGAGTTCGGGGTGGCGCGTGCGTGGTGCGCGCGCGTCATTACTGATACCACAGCAGGCTGCAAGTCTGCGACGGACACTTCGGACCATAAGAAAGAGCGTACGTCCTCCATTTCACATATTAGGACGAGGTCTTTCGACCACACCAAACAACCATCCTCAGGTAATCAAAAAAAAATAAATAAATAAAATGAATCGAAATTATGATATGAAAGTTCGACGAAACGATCTGCATATTATTTAGCTTTAGTATCAGTAATACTGCTAACAGTTGGGCCTATATTTTTGTCTAGGCCTATATTTTCGTCTAGGCCTATATTTTCTTACTTTTTGAATACCGGTATAACAAACAGATATTTGGTGATCGATGTTTAAATGACTCATTCGATCTTCCCCGTTTTGACCATATATTTTAATATAAAGTTCAATTTATAGCCTCTACTGTACACATGTGTTTTCTCTCTGATAATACAATAGTAGAAAAAACTTATAAATTTTAGATAACAGCCAATCTTGTGTAAAGTATACTATTCGTAAATGTAGGTGAGAGAATAACTTTATATGATTCCTTATTTAGATAGACTGTAATTATCTGAATATTTGGTACGGCTAAAATACAGTAACCTATATTAAGTACTCACCGATATTTTCTCATGATATTGTATTTTAATCATGGTTTACATTACACTGATGTGTGCAATGTAGTTTGATTTTTCAATAAAATGATAATTATGAAATAAGAGATTACCTCTTAATTTCAAGAAAATCGAAATAACTAGATTAAACCCGAAAAAACCCAATTAAACCCGGTATAAAAAACCCGAAAAAACCCGCCCGGATATAACCCGATAAAACCCCGGGTGGGTTTTTTTGCCGACCAACCCTGGCGCCTTGGCTACTCATTGTTTTCTATATTTCCTTATTACGAAGTACAAAAATTGCACTGTTAGGGCCTGCCCAACTCACATTTGAGCTAGTGATGTTTTTCTCGAAATATTAAAGAAATGTGTTTCATACCTGGACTTCTGGGTCCATAATACCATAATAAATGAATACTACAAAAATGATGGACTGCATGCTCATTCTTGTTGATTAGGATTATCCCTTTCAAAGTCATGACCGAATAAACATCCATGAATTTTTAGCAACTATGTGAAAAAGCTGAAGTATAATGAAACGTTTAATCTGCCCCATTGCTGTGACCATACGAATTTCTACATAAAGATGCATTTTCTAATGTCCTCAAATTAAATCTAAGACCGACTCCTTAGTAAAGTGATCTTTTTAGTTCAGTCAGTGCAGTGTAATAGAAAATAATGCTCTTCTGAAGAGGGCTCTAATGAAGATAATCTGAGGGACAGCTAGTGTCTGAAGATTTCGTCATTAAAGGGCCATTCAGATGGGTAATTATTCGCATTATATCGCGAAGATCCAACGTTCTTTAATATATAAATAATACCTATCTGAAGAAGGCTTTAATGACCATAATCTGAGGGCACGTTAGATGCCCGAGGAAATCTCAATTAATACTCGCAGTTCATACAGTTTTAATTGACGTTCAAACGAGCTATATCATATATTTAAAGCACAGTATGATGGATCCCCTGTTTAACATCATATTTATAGAAATAGTGTTAATCTGTTAACAGTGATATATTTAACATAGAAAATATAGAAAAAAGCATAAATAGCCCAAGGGCAATTAATCAAAGAGTACATATCAATTGAACATCAGTATCGAACAAGGTGATGAAGTAATCAGGGAATTTAAGTCTTAGATCAGACCAATCATAAATGAAATTTAAATGAAAAGCAGCAAGTCGAACTGCTAAAACACAACGTTGAAATGATTTTGAAATTTAAAGTAATGGAAAGTGTCTGTGAATCTCTACGTCACTTTGTATAGAGATATTGTCGAGTCGCATGCATGAGTGATTACTATACTTCAAATAAGTTGCAGCATGACTGATAAGGTTGCTGAAACAACTCAACCTTGACCAATAAATATCTATTTACCTGAGGCTGTGGCCTCGATCAATAGATATTTATTGGTCTTTGTTAATTTGTTTGCAACCCTTACAGCCATGCTGCAACCTATACTGAAATCCTATGTTATCCCGCAAGCATGTTGTGCAGAAATCTACGGACTATCAAGGTGTCTATAGCCTCATACACTTCTAAATATATTCAAACTTCGAATTGAAAAATGACTTTGAATTATAAGAGATATCCAATTGTTGTGACACTATTATGTTGTCAGCACTTGTTCGCAGATGTCATCAGAAACTTGGATACCGGCATTATTATAAAGTTAATTTCATTGCAATTGTTTGCCAGTTCAGTGAATTCCCCGGGGCGCCCGCGTGGCCTAATGGATAAGGCGTCTGCCTCCTAAGTAGAAGATTGTGGGTTCGAGTCCCACCGCGGGTGCTACTTTTATTGCTTAAGTCAATAGAAATCAGAAAATATCACTTCCTGTCAACGTATAATTAGGTGATGCTGATTTTATGATTATCACTATGTATGGATGACAATCTTTGTGGAGTCTTTGAAGGAATCGTTCTGTACTTCAATCAATGCGAACGAATGCATTTTACCACTGTATTTCATAATAGTTGTCATAAAGAGAATTCCGCATACTCAACTAATACAAAAGAATACTGCAGATTCTGCAATTTTCATCAATTCAGCAATTTCCACAATCAGCCGAAAATTTTGTTGGCTCTGGTGAGTCTTCCAAAAATTCAGTAAAAGTAAAGTAGGTAAGGGGTAGGGGTAGCCTATTAAGATTTTCTAAATTTTTGCAAATGGTATAGAAGTTGTCAAATCATGAAATGATTTTCTACATGCGATTTATGAGCCCTCGGATTTATTGTGCGTAATTCAGCTATGGTAAGAAGCGACAAAGAAAGCGACAATGTATCCCGTAATTATGATATCTGTATCTATGCAGGTGTTAGATATTTTAGAAATCTCAGTTAACTTATAGCTACATGTGTATTCATTGCATTGCTGCCCGCTTTTTTTCCTACATTGTGGCCCAGTTCAGTAATAGATAATGGATAATTTTTAGGTCATTATAGAACTTATTAACCGAAGGCGCCTGAGGTTAATAAGTTCTATATGACCGAAATAAATCATCCATTATCTGTTGTAATGCATGCTACAGATATGTTTCAGAAGAGGTTAATAATTTCCATAATTACCTCTGTACACGGATATCTCTCATAATTACCTCTAAACACGGATATCTTGAAGTCTGTATCTTGTTATTTCACACGTTTTTGATTAACATTTTTCCATTATGAAACATGACAGGTCACCATGCTATTGTATATTTTACATGGTTATTGAGATTCAAATTTCTAGAGATAGAAAGCATTCAATTTCTAGTAGCACCTTGATAAGGATGTGTCAGCTTGCAGGCTGCATAATAGCAATAATCGGTCGGTGAACAAAAAAATGGAAGATTTTATTTATCTCATGGTAATTTTACAAAAGCAAATGGTAGCCTAATTGAATGCGCATGTACTGAATAGCTTAATTTTGCAAGCCTATTCCTATTATGCGTTGCATCAAACGCAGTTATCTGCAAAATATTATATTTCAGCATCTCGCATTTGAAGTTGAAGGTCAATAGGATATATCGACAAGATTGCTATTTTGATGCCCTTTTAAAGGGCATGATTTTTGGACGTTGATATATTTTGGAATAGTGAATGGTTGTCTCGACATAAAACATTGTCTAATCTTCACAAAATTCTGATCAACATTGCAGAAGGTTAATGCATTTTAACACAAGCAAAATGATGTTAGACGGATTATGATAGAATATATAATCAATGGAAAGGTTGCAGTAAAAAAAGAGGCTGAATATCTAGTGAAATTTTGTGAAGGAATGCAATGTTTTTGGTTGATCACACTCAACGTAATAATGACGGCAGCAACAAGAGGAATAGTTCTGTTTATCATCCAAAGAAACGCTCTAGCTCAACACCGATAGTGACTTGGACATGGTATGTTGATATTATATCACTAAAAAATAGATGTTGGGCCGTCATATTGCGCAGTCAAAACGCCCTTTTTGCAAGCATCATCCACAGTAGAACTATAGCTGCACCTGGTAGAATGACCACTATCAAAGCTGGGATCGTTCAACAAAATGGCTTCTCTCAATGAGCGCACTAACAGATATTGCCGCAGCAAAAGCAAAGTGAGCGATTGCAAGTCCATTAGATAACTCTTCAAACCTGAAGGCGAAATCCGAAGATGCTTTTTCTAAGTCTATTATGCCTAGTCACCGTCACGTATATCGTTGCAAAGTAGGTAAATCTAGGTACAATAATATCTAGGTAATTATGGTGCTATTTAACGACTTGATTGTGGAAATTACGAACCTGTATGCATAGAAAGCTGCACAATAGCATGCATTATTTTCAATTACGCACAATAGTATTAACATAGATTTTTTCGGCCAACAATGTAGGACATTTGAAGACGCCTACGCGCTGTCAAATGTCCCACATTGTTGCCCTCAAAAATCCATGCTAATGTTATATTTATATGCCTATTTAGAGGTCAGCAATGATCCAACTTGAGGTCGCGTAAGCGACCTCAAGTTGGATCATTGCTGACCTCTAAACAGGCATATATTGTTCAGGTTATCTATTTTACTATACAGAACTATGCCCAGTGTGATGTATCATGAACTCCTAGATAAATGAAGCACCATATTTCATTTCATTTCATTTCATTTGCGTCAATTAAGACAATATATCTAGCTTATGTGTGCTTCATATATCTAGGCGTCCATGGATGTATCAGAGTTATCGGTAAAATTTTATAGATGTTCAATTGATAAATCTATGCAAACATAATTACTGTAGCCTTATCATTATTGTTATTATAATTACCTCATTATTGTTATTATAATTACCTTAGCCATTTCATGACCGCTTTTTTCATCATTGTTGACCGCTTATTAGCAAATAGTACCATAGATAATCTGAACAATGTAGGAGATTTTAAGACGCATACGCGCTGTCAAATGTCCCACATTGTTGCCCTCAAGAATCCATGCTAATGTTATATTGTCTGCTATGGACCTGAAAACTAGCATATACAGGCTGTCCCAGATGTCTCTACGAATTTCATTTTTATTTTACAAGAAAACTAATAATGATACAGACATGAATCAAGTTATATTTTGAAAAGCAGACATGGGAGATTTGTTTGATATATGCCCGGCTGCTTAAATGGTTTATTTTTTTTCATTGCGGCGAAGTTATCACTGTTTTTCGATAGATTCTGTAATAATAATGATTGTATTGTTATACAATCGAGTGATGCGAGTGATGTTCTTCATTGATCAACGCCTGAAATATCTATGGTAATTTCTATCACACAACATTTGAAAGTTGTTTTCTACTTATTAGCTTATTATTCAGCTGTCGAGTCATTGTCCGATATCTTCATTTTGAAAAATCTCGACAAAATTTTCAAATGACTGTTCTTCTACTGGATTCACTCTGGTTCTTACTGTCCTCTAACGAGATGGATAACTCTGTACACGCTCGCATTATTCGACTGTATTACTCATCTGGTTGCTCTCCAACTGCTACCTTGCGTGCGTATAAGAAGGAAACTGGTGAATGGCATCCTCCCTGTACTGAAGGCGGAATTCGAAATCTCGTCAAGAAATTTGAAACTTCTTCGACAATTCAAGACCTCTCCAAATCAGGGCGACATTCATTAAGTGGTGATCGTGCTTTGACTGTTTCTGGAGCAGTGGAAGAACTTAAATCAAAGAACAATTATGGAATCTGCTCTGTGCGCGAGCTTGCTGAAGCATCCGAGATTTCCAAAAGCTCTGTGCACAGAATAATGAGAAACGATTTGCATTTGAAACCTTACCGTCCTCAATTTTTTCAAGAACTGTTTCCAGCTGATTTTCAGAAGCGCTTGGAATTTGTCGACTTAATGATCGAAAAGTTCGGAAGTGACTTTAGTGACATTCTGTTTACAGATGAAGCTCATTTTCATCTTTCCGGAGAAACGTCTTCGTTGACTGGTGATGTTTGGGATGATAGCAATCCTCAAATTCGCATACCCAAACCTTTACACAGTTCAAGGTTAACGATTTGGGTAGGTCTCAACAGACGATATGTTATACCGCCTTATTTCTTCGATGGAAGTGTCACTTCTGCTTCGTATCTTGAAATGCTGGAGTCTCACTGCATTCCCTTCTTGAAATCAAAAAGAATTATGTCTCGGACAGTATTCCAACAAGATGGTACGCCACCGCATACTGGAAAAAAGGTGAAATTGTTTTTGCAAAAGAATTTCAAAGATCGAGTCATAAGTCGTCACTTTGATTTCCGCTGGCCAGCACGCTCTCCTGACATCACCCCCTTGGATTATTGGTTTTGGGGTCATGTCAAGAATCAGGTATACAAGAAAAAGATGACAAGTTTGTTTGAATTAAAAGGAAGGATTACTGATGTGTGTTCGACAATTGATCAAGAGATGTTGGCAAGAGTTATCGATTTTTTGCCCGACAGACTTTACCAACTGAAATTGAACAAAGGTCATCAACTTACTTGAAACTGCTCGTAAGTGTTGAAATATAGTTTTATTCATGTTGGTATTATGTTTGTTTTTCATACAGGATATAATTTGAAAGGAAAAAACAATTATATTAAAAAATTATTCTTAGAAAAACAATTATTATTAAAAACAATGACAACTTTGGGAGAAATAAAAATTAAAAAAATAAACCATTTAAGCAGCCGGGCATATATTAAAAAAAACTCCCATGTCTGCTTTTCAAAATAGAACTTGATTCATGTCTGTATCATTATTAGTTTTCTTATAAAGTAAAAATGAAATTCGTAGAGACATCTGGGACAGCCTGTATCTACATCGATTGGGCTGGTATCGTAGATAGCCTGATTTCTCTACCATAGCATTGAGAAAAGCACATTTTAATGGTACTTCATGACATTTCACTTGCTAGACAGGTTTTAAGATATCTACTTCGTGAAATGCAACAATTCAGCAACTTTGCATTTGTTTTGTTGATAACTGATATTGAATTTCTAGCAATATTAACCGAAGTTATAAAGACAGATTTAGATAACATTTCGATAAAAGGAAATGAAATTAATTTTACTTTCGACGCAATACAATTTTTGGCAAATTAAAAATCTGATTGAGAAGTGCGGTTCGCCAAAATATATATTAATAAATAAAAACAAATTGTCTGTGCGTCGAAAGATAAATTAATTTCATTTCCTTTTATCAAAATGTTAACTGATATTGATTCCTCTTTTTATCCCACCCTTGAGATTTGAATTTCTTCTCCAGTTACCTTCTTTGTAATACCGCTTGACCCTGACGCTGGTTATGGAGCCGAAATATTGGTCTATTAAAAGGATAATGCAGTGGTCCTCCTATCAACGAACACCCCTTACAGCGACCACTCCTCTAAAACCACCGCTTTCCCCTACTCTGGACAATTTTCCAATGGATTGACTCCCCAGCAGCGACCATTCCTCTACAATGACCGAGTTCAGACGAGATATTTTGAATTATTACCTTCCGCGACCACATGCAGAACAACAGCTTTATGAAAATCGCCAAATGATTGAAAAAGCGGTTAATCGCGTACTTTTCTGACCTCACTTTCTAAAGCCACGGCTTCAACACAATTTTCATTCGTGTATGTAAAATTAAGAAAAGAAACAGAGAATATTGACTAGTCGTTCAATGGATCAATTGATGCATGTCGCTTTCAAAAAACACTGATTGGGAAACGAAACTTCCATTTTGCCAATCAGTGTTATTAGAAAGCGCCACGAAGAACTTGTGGCCTGGCATATATTTTGATATACTTCTAAAATCTACAACAAACATTAGCACGCATTCATATCCCACATTACATATTATAGTTATGTTTGCCTTAGAAATTACAGAAGGCATTATTTTGATTTCAAAAATGTTCGACTTAGTAAAAGAATATGTGCAATGTGCATAGCCATGGATGATCACCTTCTATTGAGATGTAACGTCGGTGCTCGAAATAAATGTTGGCTATCTACCAAAAACAGTGCAGGCTACATATCTGCTGAAAAAAGGTCCACCAAAGAGTGACCACTCTTCCTTACACCCTTCAGTGGTCAATGTAAAGGGGACCACTGCATATCGCAGCTCAAAGCCTTTTCAACATCTCAATTTATCAACAATCTGAGTATAACTGTCTGAAGAAAGTTTAATCTGCCTTGGGAAGAGGTGTGACATGTGAGACAGATAGGTGTCTAGGTAGGTGAGTGCATTGATCTGAAATCTTCGATTCTTAAGGAATCCGGGGCGATTGAAGCATATTTAGGGAATTTACAGGAATCAGCAAGTGCTAACAACTTTTTCCTTTTCCAGTAAGGAATTGAGAATTTGCTTTTGTCCATTTACGAAGTACCTTCGTGCACCATAAGTTTTGATTTAGTCTTCACTTAACAATATCATGCGATTAAACTTTCCATCAAGAAGCTTTCATTATCACTTAATTAATGAATTAATTGCGCACATTTATGATATCAAAGTAAACAAATTTTTAGTTTTCTGTGATCGACAGATTGATTGTTGAGCCAATAACGAGGTTGTGCCAAGATGCAAGCGCTTTGAAAAATCTGTCAATCAGTTCGAATCCTCGTAATTGCTATAATGATTTTACAATGAATAATATCAATGAATTTTAATTTAAATGTTCTTTCCTTCAGGATGAAGACATCTTGTCGAGTTTGGAGCCCATGATACCCATGGAGGACTACACATGGTCTTCCGATGCGTGATTTGGTCATGTCTGACCACTTTCGACTCTGTTACTATACTCATTTCGTGGCTGATTCAGGCCTGCTTTCGCGGTTGCATCTTTCTCCGATGACTGTCCCAAGTTCGCCGGTCTTGGCGACTGAAACGACCACAACAAATTCAGCCGAATACAGAAACCAGGAACACATGACCAACATTTCAAGAGCGCGCTCATTTGATCTCACGAATGAATGACTTATTCATTTACTTTCTCGTTTTTTCTCAGTTTATGATATTGTCCTATCGCCGAAGTGAATTTCTGCAGGGAATGAGCTCAAGGCTGGCAGTGTTACAGAAAGATGGACATTTTGTGGCTAGTGCGAGACTGAGGGTTTGACTGTTAAAATCAGAACTAGTTTTCTGTGTATTGAAGGTCAACCTCTTTGCAAGGAGGTAATCACATGTACACAACACAGTTTTCTCTCTAATTTGGTAAATCGAACATTTCAGTGCATTGTCTACAGCTGGTATTAAATGTAAAGCAAAATAGTTGGCAGGCGTGAGTCATACAGCTGACGATTAACGCGTAGGAAGCTTCCTATGATTTTAAGTCTCGATGGAAGGATGTTCGATATCTATATCCAGACACACAGTCTCGTACCAGTCACCGAATGCACCTCATTCTTCGATATTGTCAATTTTGACCTCATTTTTTGCAAAAACTCGTTCCGACGATTCCATAAATGTAATATTTCTTCGATTTCGGGTCTATTAAAACGAAGAACAATCAATCCTTCTAATAGACATGTATTTTCCTTCATTTCACGTTTTCATGTAAAATCATGATTTTATCTCTTTCAACGTTATAACATGCTTTTTTCCTTCTCTTGTGTATAAGCATGATAACGTCATATTGTTGTGTTTTTTGTATTGTTGATCGATATAAGAGCAGCTTGTTCACATCAATTCATCACAACAAGTCTCAATTTTTACACTTCAATCATGATATTGATAAGAGAAAATTAGACATTCATTAAAAGGTGATCTATCAGTTCTGTGTACATAAATTAGTATCACTTTGATACCTTTCGCTGACACCAAAATATTATCTCGTAAGCATGATTTTTTTGCCTTCCCTGATCACAAAAGATGTGCAAGTCGCAGGGCAAAAATTCTATCTACATCTTGGCTATCATGAAGCATCATTATAGCACTTTTGAAATTTGAAACTGAAATAGATAATTGAAATTCTTAAAATCGATTAAAAGGGAAGTATACTGAGAATAAAAAATAACTTCAAAATCTCTAATTGTTTAATTCGTAGCCGTTCCTTTTCCCTCATCCAGATATACCTCCCACCTATCACCTGATCCCAATACACCTTTCCCCTATCTCCTTCCTGATCCCAATAACTTAATAAAGAAATTCATATATATTTACTCGTCAATTTCTCAGTTTATTTGTACTTTCCCCTCAAGTTCATCATTCAAAAATCGCTACAGTTTTCAAATGAATTTTTGCCCTCCAGGAAAATTGTTATAATAATATACATTGTATTCCGCCTTAGCCCATTTTTTTCAGGGATAAAATTTATACGTTTTTGTACCAGCTATCAGCTGTACTGTATATTTTTATACGGATTCGATGGTGAAAACATAATCCTTGAAACAATTATGAATGCATCTTTGACCGCTACGCATGAGAATAATATTTCAATCTATTCTCTTTTCTTTTGTATCAAAGCAGGAAAGTGTGTCTTTATATTCTGATCGTTTCATAATTTTGCATTGGATTTAATGTTATTATTACTTTTACGATTAAAGTAATCGTGGTAGTAACGTCAGACGTGTATCGTATTTCTATGAGTATTCTATTGATTTGATTGCAAAACCAAAAAACATATTGTTTGCCTCTTCTATTGTTTTTACTTTCATTCGACATATCCCTGATATTCTCATTTTCAGAGTCAGTATTTTAGTTCTGTGCGAATCAACTTTAAAGATTTGTTTTTGAATCATTGCAATTGTATTCCTTTTTCCCCTTCGAATACATCTCATTATTGTAATTCAGTTTCAGTTATTGCTATGTTTCATTCGGTTGCTTTATTTCTTTCCCACCGAAATAAAACACGTGTCTTAATGACAGAAAGCGGACTTTTTATTTCATCTTTGGATCACTCAGCTGTTCATCAATTCCCATCGCAATAGAAAAGGCGCGATAAGATTGCTATTGCAAGAAAAAGAGGCGTGTAAGTGATGCTACAGGATATTTCCCACCATCTACGGCGGAGAGAGAGGCTTCAGATGATGACCATGTTTGCCATAAAGTCAGCAATAGTTGTCTTTCAAGAACGGATTATGGTTTTGAGTCTTCATTGATTTGTGAGAACATTTACCATACAGTCACAGAAAACCCGTTTCTTCACATGGAGATATTATACTTGTGAAAAGAGGTACAACATCTTAAATCCTTTTTGAATGTGAATTGAAATTTAATCTTACCTATTTTTCTCAAACTTTAGAATTCTTTATGCTTTAAAATGGTTTTCTTTTCTGAACATTAGAATTATCAGATCTAGATTCAATATCTCAGCAGCTATTGAAATAGAAACCAAATGGTGCACTCATGGCGCAGCATAAAGCGATTACTTAGGCTACAACAATACTATCTTGGTTTATGTAGCTCTACCACATGCAAGCAAAACTACATTATTTTACTTGGAATGCGCTCTGAACATTTTATGTTATGCCTGGGCCTGTTTTAATCATCATGGCCGGTCTCATCCCAGATGGTTAATTAATGAAATTGAATTCATAGTCATTCATTATGATTGATTTTCATGAATGACATCGGAAGATCAGGATTCTGGGGTCTGTACTGAATAGGTGCATCGTACTTTTCGTTGACCATCATGAGTTCACTGCTTTGTTTGAACTGCAACAGTTATCGCAAATCTTAGATTGGTTCATCAATCTTCGAGATTTCGGGTCTGCGAAGACATGCCATAGCGCAAAGTAGGAAGTGAATACTTCCTAATTCACCAGCGACTTTCTATCGATTCTGTCAATGGTTTAGAAGTACACTGTAAGCTGTAAGGCACGAAACCGAAATTTCGTGCCATCAGTTAGCGCCTAGTTAGTGCCTTTCTAGTGGGCACTAATAGGCACCAAACCAAATATTTGTTTATCCAATGAAATCGAAGGAAAAATATATGGGCACGAACTCGGCACTAAGAACTTCGTGCCTACTCGCGCCTTGTGTTAGTTAGAATTGATGCCTAAATTTTGTGCCTAATTCAAGTGAAATTTCGTGCCCTAGAGGTTGCAGTGTAGAGCCTATGTAGGTACGCTTCGATCAGGTGCGGTTCATTTTCCCTTCAAGAAACTTAAAGTTGTTTAGTCAAAGATCTGTCGTGAAAGTCTTCTCTGTAGGCTGGTTTCTTCATAATACATGTTAACTACATCTGCAACTTCAGTTGCGTCAGACAATCTATATAAGTATTTTTTTGATATTTTGCATCTAATCTGTAAGGGCCTTGATTTATAACGAAGCTATCGAAATGCTTATGTCATCTATCTGCAGAATTCTGAAATCAAATAGCAGAACTAAAGGCGGTCATATATGACAACTAGATATAAACAAAAATGATGACCAATGACGTTATTGATATTGCAGCGTTTCTCGGCATCTCTAAATCAAATTTATAAATTTCGCTTTTTTCATTACTTTCGAAGGGAATTTAAAGGAACACTGAAATTATTTGCCCGACTGATCCGTCACTTAGGTTATTGCTGGAGCCATTCATCTTGTAAATGATAGTTATTCGGGAGGGACTTCCTAGATGCTAAAAACGTTTCATGTCTTTTTGTAGATCATTCTATGCAGCAGTGTAGATGTTATGCGAGACCAGGTGGATCATGTCCACAGAAGTGATTCAATTTTAAATCCTAATTCATTGTCATTGCATTATGCGAATGATGATTTCTGATTCGCAAAATTAGGAAGGACTCAAGCCCCCTGCACACCACTTCTGCGTGCCGCTTGTAGCTACCAGATCAAATAATAACAAACAGATTTAATTTATCAAAACAATGCGAAAATTTTCAACATTTTCATATTTTGTCTACATATTTCTACATGTAGGCCTATGAGGAGGAAGTTCTGCTTGACTACGTCGAAATGGAAGTCTGTTGCAAGACCACTTAAAAAACAAATATATCTCATACAGTATCTGAAAAGAATATTTTTCCTATGTCTTCTTTTTAGTAATTGATTTTCTTCATAAAATACCATAGCGAAATAGCATAAGCTATGAATCAAAGATTTCCTAATTTTTCTTTCAATCTGTGATAACAATGTTTGTTGCAATTATTGTAAAATTCACCTTTTTCCTTTTTCAACTTGTTATTTTCATTTTCATTGTTTTCAATCAATCCTTAACATTTTTTACTATTGTTCATGCTTATTTACTACATTTTTCATTTTACTTATCTATGTCCTATTATTAATTCAATTATTATCTATTGGTCGTTGTTTCATGTTTCTGTTGACTCGTATTTTCATATACTTTTATATGAAAATAAAGAACATCTTTTCAAATCAGATATCATTCTAATAACTTCAACCGGTTTCGGTTGGTGAACAGTGAGATGGGCTACTTGTCACAATCTTTGTCAGGAAGTTGAAAAGGGTATAATTATGTACATGTCAGCATTCGTTAGTAGATTTGAAATTTGGGTTATCATTGAAGATTAAGTCATAGTGCATAAGTAAGACAAAGTCATAATACAAAATCACTCATGGAATTAGGACATAGTGTTATGAAATTTGGGCTCAACAACGGGAGATCACTGTAAAACATGCTGCATGTTTATCCCATGAGGCCAATCAGTCATCAGTTGACTAATGAACCTGAGTTCTTCCGTTTTTTTGTTTTTGTTTCCGTTTAGTTCTTTCAATATAGATATTTCCATTTTAGATTCATTATGATTGTGCTCAGTGCAGCGAAACGAAGCAACTTTGTATGCATTCTTACGGGCAATGTCATAACGATGTTCATTCATACTCTCTCTTAAACTCCTACCAGATTCACCGATGTAAATAAAGTTACAATCATTAAAACCAATATAATAAACAACGTTTTTTGTTATCCATGTTGAGTTCCTTGCAGTTGTTTTGTACGATGTTATAAATTCATCCGACGAAAGAATATTACATGCTTTGCAACGTGTGGAGCCACAGCTTGAAACAATTCCGTTTTCTGTTGATCTTTGAGGTGGAGCATAACATTAAATTTGAAAACACGCTCTTTATTTTCATATAAAAGCATATTGAAGTATCGTCGAACGATCCGTCTCTTGGGCAGTTATATATATATATATATATATATATATATATATATATATATATATATATATATATATATATATATATATATATATATATAAGAAATTCATATAGTCATATACATTTAAGAATTCACATAGTCATAATTTAATACTCTGTCGGTTTTATAATAAACATGGACTGAGATAATATTATTTTTTATGCATATTATAAAAACTGAGTTTGATACATTTTATAAAAACTGAGGCCGAGAGCTAGGCATAACATTGCTGATTCAGGTCAGGGACCAGAAATTTCATCAGAGTAAAGAGAAAATCAAAATTACTGACATGTTATTTTCCGAAAGGATTTCATTCCTGTGGTCCCAACATTTCTTCTTTATGTCATAGCATCATTCTTTGTGTGCAGCATACTTGTCATCTTCTTTAGCGAGTACAGCATCGCATAGTTTGACAGCACTTTCTGAAGTGATTATGTTTCATGCTTCTAGACAGTCTGCGCGCATTTTCAAATATTTGCAATTGAAATACCGGTACCTAAGATTACAAACTGATAAATATCAGTTAATTTACTTTGATGAATAATACATGAATATAAAATTATACAGCGACATTTGTCAACAAGTAGATTTCTAAATATGGATTTAAAATTGTATCTCCATTCAGAATATTGTCTTCAAAGTTATTTTGAAACCGTGCATCTCAACATGACAATTACGTTTTGCAATGCAACCAATACTAAACATATCTGCCGAACTTTTTCATAAAACTAAACATGGTTTTCAACTATTTCAAATACGCTTTTAAAATGTGAGCTTGCACTACTTGTTTTTAAGTCCTAATTGACATCCCAGTTATTGAAGAGTGTGATACAGACTTGTCAATCGGCGCATTGATGTCTGATGCACAGCAAGAGCAGATTAAGACACGAGAACCAATAATTCTGATGTCCACGGCTTGCTGAAGAGCTTAATAGAAATTGAGTATTTGTCAGCTAATATCAGTAGTATGACATAAATATACAACATCTTGAGCTTACGAAAGCATGTTATCGAAATTGCAGGCGCCCTAGTTGACACATTTAAACAGCGCTGGAATTTCTGATTAATTAAATGTGCTGTTCAATGAAGGGAAAGATCTGCAAGCCGATATAAAAGAAATTAGTAACAAAAAAATAAAGCACATGTTCTATTTGTTTCAAACATTAAACAAAACTCTAGTTAGATGACGAAATCGAAGCTCTGATTATGCCAGTGTCTACTAGCGGTTATCGAGGCGTTTCAGCTGAGCTCCGATCGATATTTGAAATTACTTTTTTAATCCCAGAATCGCTATAAATCCTCTAGTACTCTATGAATGTTGTAGAGCGAGATTTTAAAAATTCCATCAACTGATTGATTGATTCCTCAAACCGAGCGTCTTAGCAGAGCAAGCATCACGTTGCCACTTAGTTATGCAATAACATCTGATGATACTACTGTACAGCAGGACTTTTCAAAAATCGATTCATTGTAATTATTCGCATTCAGGAATCAATATATTTTTATGCAATCAACGTGATAACCCATAATGCAAAGAATATTTCTGCTGTTCTAAAATTGATTGTTTCTTTTAGGATCAAACGCTAGCAATCATAATTTCTGTTCAATCTTGAATCGAAGTTCTTAAATTTGATTTCTATCGACAATTTCTTGACCGCCGTATCATTTCCATCACGACAGAAATCAAATCTTCTTTCTCGATCAATTCAGATTCCATTACAACTGCTTAAATACGGCAATTTCAGATCCTGTTGAAGTCAGGCCCAAATCCTTGCAGTTATTCTGGTTTCATGAGGTGAAATTTCAATACAGTATCACCAAGGGGAATGCGGTAGAGAGACCCACCACAGATCCCGACCTCACCTTACGCTACTCGGAATGGGCCTTGTCAGATTGGTTCCACAACATCAACTATAATCACGATATAATTCATTACATATCTCTTGTCCACTGTCTTAACTGAGTTAATAAAACATCTGAAAATGATTTCTCGTAAATATATCTCACAGGTGTATCGGAGGCTAAATTGATGAAGATTCTGCAATAAATGTGTTGAAGGATGCGTATCTAGCCAGTTTGGATAATATTGTTTATAAAACGATGTCGGTGGTAAAATATTCTCTTTAATAAGTCAAATTGTTGGTCATTTCAGGTAGAAAATAACTGTCTGCTTATCGGAAAGCCATAAAGTCTCATAATTCTAATCAAAGTTCTGTTATTTGACCTGAATAAAGCTTAGGCCTATTGATCAACGGGTTAAAATTGAAATGGGAGTCACATGAAATGTCGGAGAGGCTAAAGGACTGTGCATTGATGAATCGGAACCATGCATAATGAATATCTTTATAAATTCTAGCAGTGGAAGACGAACAGCTGCATAATTGTGCACTGTGTCCTCTTGATGAACTTTTAATCAACCCATATAGATACTATAATATCATAGAATAGAATAAAATATTTTCATTTCAATGGCTATAGAAATTAATGATGTACATAGACGAGGTGACAGGTAGAAAGACAAAAATATCAAAAGTAGAAGCAAGTGATGTGAACATCTTCGTTTGAAAGACAAATATCATTCGAGATTTTTCGATGAAAGTTTCATTCACGATATCACCTGTTCGTGGAAAAAAGGAGTTTCGACGTTGGGTGGTATGAGACGGAGGTTGGAGGAGGTTACCAGAGGACGTTGACTTTGATGGACACAGACTGTTAAGGGGATGCGCTTTGTTGCAATATATGTTTGATAGCAGTTTCACAGAGGCCTTTTTACGCAGAAATGTGCTCTACGCTGGATCTTCTTCAATATGTTATCATACTTTGAGACCATGCCGATGAACAAAGATGAGCAATACTCTATAGATAAAATCAGGGCATGGTAAAGTAAGTAAGTAAGTAAGCGTTTATTCGTTATGAATGGAAATGAACACTTTTCAGAAATCAATTACAGACACATGAGAAATAGAGTTAACTGAAAAAATCATCAGTAAAAACACGACAAACTGTCATAAGGATTATTGTTTGAAATTATACACGACCACGGTACAAAAGAATGCATGCGTCGGGAGGTTGAAATGTGGGGTAAGCAAAAGTGGCCACAGTGTTGTAAACGGCCAGGCAAAAGAGAATGCAACGGATGGAGAACATTCTGCTCACATAAATTCAAAAATTTCAGTACTCTCGATTTTCGGAGACATCTCAGATCTTTGAATAATTCGCAATTACACTGTCTTCCACAAATAAGTCTGTGGGAGCGGTTCTGAAACTTTGCAAGAGATTCCTCAAGATGTACAGGAATCCAGCAAAGTAGGGGAGAAGCGAACAGTAGCAGTGGCGTTATGAGACTGTGATAAACCTTTATCAGTTCACATCTACGTAAGAGAGGTTTCAGTACTCCTTTAACGTACAATCTCCGTGAAGCAGACTTGATCATTTCACGAAAGTTTAGATACCACTTTAAAGACTGACTCCAATATACACCCAAAATTTTTGTTTGATCCACAACCGGTAAATGTGTATCAGAGGATACATCTGTATTGCTTCGATGAAAGATAAGCTGCTTTGATTTACTGAGGTTAACAACCAGTTGACCAACACTTCAATTGACGAAGACTTACTAAGAAATGGCCTTAAGATACGAAAAGCAAATAGACGACATGACGCTCACCTATTTATGAAGTCGAGATGTCTATCCCATTTTAGATTCGATGAAAAGTGAATTCCTAGAAGTTTCAAGACAACTACTAGAACAACTTCTGAAATATAAGGGGAGAGCCGATTGATCGTCTTTGGTATCCACATCATTTTGCATTTGTTCAAGTTCAGATTTAGCCCCACAGTCGTAGACCACTGTGCCATGTTGTTATGCTCCTTTACAGAGAGGAATAACAAAAGTGCAAATCATCAACGTATTTCACTATCGTAGTAGCAGTTTTTACAGGAAAGGGAGAACTGACTACCAGATTAAATAGAAACGGTCCAAGCAACGAACCTTGTGGTATTCCTGACAAAACTTGACGCTCAAGACCGACTATGTTGGAACACTTTACCGACTGAGTTCTAGCACGTGAGTAGTCTTATGAAGTTTCTTTGAAGCCCATTTTCAGTTAAGGATTTGATTATTACATCATGATCCAGCAGATCGAAAGCCCTACTGAAATCGTATGCTACTTTCGATTACTAACTGTCATAGCGTGTGGTCGGATTGCTTGTGACCTCTAATCACTTGGTGGTTTGGCAGATCTGTTTCTCTATCTCACAATACGTACAATGGTTGTTCGTTATCAATAACAATATCTATGGCGTTACACCAAAAATGAATTATTGAGACGACGTCTCATATATCATAAAATCTATCTTCGTCATATTCCTGTTGCTCAAATTACTCCACGTCCAATTCCAGACATTAATTTGTGTTCGGATAATCGATTCAGTTTTTTGCGCAGGATCGAGCGTCAGCCTTCTTCGCAGTCGACTCGGGTGGAATTGTATCGGCATCCGAACGTTCTTTTAACTAATCCGAGATCGCTCAATAACAAATTTGACGAACTAGCTCATTTGGTGAATGACAAAGGACCTGACATTTGTATCATAACTGAAACTTGGCTAAATGATACAGTGGATAATTCTTCGATTTGTTTGCCTTCTTATGAGTTGTATAGAATTGATCGTCGTCATGGATCTGGTGGAGGTATCATCACTTACATTCGTCAAATATATACCTGCGTTATGATCAATGTTGACGATGTGTTATTTTCTCATTGTCCTGCTTCTGAGTATTTGTGCATTTTTGTTAAGGAATTTCGATTGGCTGTTGTGGTGATTTACCATCTCTTTTGGAACGATACGGCTAAAGATAATGAAGCTATATATTGTCTGACATCACTGGTTGATCAAATTTATCTTAGATATGGTTCAAGTGTCAATTACAAGTGTCTCTTAGTTACCGGCGATTTTAATCATTTGCGATCTCAGTATGGACGAATTGGTGATATACTTTCGTTGACTCCCATAATTGATTTTCCTACCAGAAGCTTACATATATTGGATCAGATATTTGTCAATTTCGCTTGTGTCCAACGTTCGATATCTCTTCCTCCCATTGGGAATTCTGATCATGTTGCTATTTGGTGGCAACCCTCCAATCCAGCTCCCAAAACATTACAGAGAGTCAAAATCCGAAAGTATTCTCGTACCAATATTGCAAAATTTACTGAATATTTGACTATGTATGATTGGTCTGCCATTATTACATCGTATACGTCTGTGAATGATGCTAATAGTATATTTCAGCGTACACTATTTGAAGTGTTTAATATGTGCTTTCCTGAACGAACCGTCAAAGTGCGTCCTTAAGAGCCTGAATGGATGAAATCATCCTTAAAGTTGATTATTGACAATCGTGATAAAGCTTTTCATAAACGCCAATGGGAGAAATATTATCGTTTAAGAAAAGAAGTTAAGGATCATATAATATATTTGAAAAAGTCATATCACGCTGAAATTGCAGAATCTGGAAATTCCAAAAAATTATGGAAATCTATTCGTGTCCTGTCAAGGAATTCAAAGAAGAGATCCTCTACCAAATTTTCACCTCAAGAATTCGTTGATGAATTTGCGTCTAACTTTCAGCACTGCGATTCTAGCCTTGTGTGTCCTCATTTTGATCATGATGAAATTCTATCGGTTTCTGAAGAGGTTGTTTGTGATATAATTCTCAAATTAACAAAGGCATCGATTGGACCTGACGGTATCCCTCCATGGGTATTTCGGAATTATGCAGATGTCCTAACTCCAGTGGTGACTATTCTTATAAATTGGTCTGTTCGCTTTGGAATTTTCCCTGAATGCCTTAAGGTTGCGAATGTATGTCCAGTTCCAAAATGTGATAAACCTACATCCCCTGCGGATTATCGCCCAATATCAATACTCCCAGTGCTTTCTAAGATTTTTGAAAAAGCTATTTCTAACAGTTTTATTCTCCCGTGTATAAGGGATAGTGTTGATAAGTCCCAATTTGCTTTTGTTCGTCGACCAGGGTCCGGTACAACATGTGCTCTTATTTCTGTTCAAGATAAGATTTTGCGTTTTCTTGATAAGTCCTCTGGGACTGTGAGAATACTCTCTATTGATTTTCAGAAAGCTTTTGATAAGTAGCCATGCCAGATAATTGTTGATGCATGTACCAAGTTTCACTTGAGAAATAATTTGATAGTATGGATTTGTGACTATTTGCAACAGAGATCACAACGTGTTACAAACAATAAATGCTTTTCAACATGGATGTATACTCCAAGTGGGGTACCTCAAGGCAGTGTCCTCGGACCGTTGCTATTTGTGCTTGCAATAAATGATTTGAATCCTTCATGCAATAATAGCTCAATGACAAAATATGCCGACGACATAGTTCTTCTTCATTTCATGAGAACACATAGTGATGATCGCCTTCAGCAAGAGTGGGACCACATTAATGCTTGGTCGTCTGCGGTTGGGTTGCCAATAAATTATTCTAAATCATTTGTTATGGACATCATTACAAAATCTAATTTGAGAACTTTGAATGTTTGTGTGTGTAATTCTTTTGTTTTTGCGCAATGTTCATAGTTTCAAGTTCCTTGGGGTTATATTTTCTGCCGACATGAAGTGGAATGAGCATGTAAAATATATTGTTAGGAAGCATCTCGAAGAATCTTCATTGTGCGCAATCTTCGGCGTAGTGCTTGTACGAAGAATGTCATGTTTCATGCTTATATTGCTTTTATACGTAGTGTACTGACATATTCGTTTCCGTGCTTTTGCAACATTACTGATTACCTACTACACGATATTGTTCGTATCGAAAGAAGAATTTTCAAGATAATTGGTGTTTCTTGTGATGAGAGAGAATCTGTTTTGGATGCTGCCCACTTAGGACATTGTTCAATGTACGACCTGTTTTGAATATGTCAATGAGAGCGAATGGTTCACTACAGCCTCCCATCGCAAAGACTGTTCGTTTTAGCCATTCTTTCATAAAATTTTGTGAATGATTTTATTTTTGTCTTGTGCTTTTCCGTTTTATTCATGAACTGAATAGCCATTGCAATTCTTTCTTTTTTTTACTTTATTGACATCGTGTATTTGATTTGTACGGTTCACAGAATTGTATTACATGCAGAAGTGAACAAATAAAGCGATTATTATATATTATATACTACTAGCACACCAGCAATCCAACCGTCTTCCAGAGCAGTTGTCACATTGTCATGAATACGAATAAGAGCGGAGGCCGTAGATGATTGGGGAACGTAACCGAACTGAAAAGAGCCGAAATGCTTTCTTAGATCAGCAGAGATACCGGAATCCAGCACAGCCTTCTCACAGATCTTGGAAAGTGCTGGGAGCTATGAAATTGGCCGCAGTTCATGAAGAGAGGCTGGCAAGGAGAAATTTGGAACAGGAGAAATCAAGCTGTGTTTCCAGGCACGTGGGCATTGCTGTCTTAAAATTGAAATGTTGAATATATGAGCTGCCTTCTTATACAATGAGGTTGGAATCATATCATCACCTGGAGCTTTGTTTATTTTCATTGAGTACAGTACCCTTAGGACATCTTCCACTTCAACAGCAGGTGACCAATCAGAGCTTACAAAGCTTCCGTCTTCCACTGACATACTTGTCGTCGAAACTGGATGACATGCCCGGTATGATCTGAATGTAGAATTCATTTCCTCAACAGCTTCATGAAGTGATGAAAACTTGTTTAACACAGGATCCAAAGCAAAGGCAACAGCTGATTTTGAGTTTTAGAATTCATTGACTATTTCCCATAACTTTTGTAACCATCCTTCGATTTCTGGGCTCATTTGCATTTTTCGTTCGTCAACATCGACTTTTGCTTGTGTTCAACCGCTTATATAGACAGAAATCACGTTGGCGGTATGCATTCCAGCACTGATTAATGAGGCCTTTTTTTAGTGTTGTGATATAAGGCTTATCGCAAGGAGCCATTGCGACAAGAGATGTTGGGATATTACTCTTATAGCAATCATTAATACCATTGTTGAGGAAAGAGCATTTCTCATCAAGAGACATTATAGATTGGCTGAAAGTTTATCAGACTCAATTCATGCAGAAACGAATTAACAAAAGATTCGCACAAATCATTTACAACACATAGTCTATAATTGTTGACAAATACACTGTTATTAGGAGTACAAAGTGCAGTGTTATGGTAAGATCTAGCAATAGGAGGCCCCGCACATGTATTGTATTCATTTGCTAAACAAGTCAGTAAAAGTACAAGATCTAGAACTGGAACTGCGTCACCACGAGTCAAGTACGAAATTGCCAACATCGAAACTATTTTCCAAAAGACTAGTATTAATGCGATTGAAATCACCCAAAAAATCAAGTCGAGACTTGGAAAATTGTTAAGGATTTTGTCGACGTTCACAGAAATGAAGTCTAACACATCAGTTGAGCAACGCAAAGCAGATGATGGTGGAATGTAAAGGCATACGAAGCAGATATTCAAACAGAGAAAAATCAGCCAGACACAGTTAACACCAACGTTGCTACCTTCTGGCTGAAACCGAGATGGCTGAAAAAAAGATTTCACCAAGACAAGAACACCACCACCTTGTCGACCATCCTTTCGATCATCACGAAAAATGTCATCATGAGACCACTGTCGCAACCACAGAATTAGATTCATCTGCGCGCGCTTCGGTTTCCTAGAAAGGAATAACTCTATGTAGCCTAAATATCGAAATGGCACATTACGGAATTAGATAACTTGCTCCTTCTCGAATGGATAATGCTATTGGAAATGGCAAACAATAAGCTGTCAGCAGAGGACACCAGAGCCAGTGAGAGATGCGTGCGTACCGTGATATCACTTCGCACACACCTAAACACACATCGCTGACTGGGTTCGATTCAGTGTGTGCACTATGCAGTGAGCAATGCCGAGGAGAGGATGTGAAATCATCAAGTGAAGTTTGCTTTTTAACTAATTGTTAGCTTGCTCTTTTTTCTCTTGCATATAAGATGATTATGCTCAACATGAGATACATAGTAGCTAATTACCTTCCAAAAAATATATAAAGAATATCAGAATATTTTGAGGGTCCAATAAAGTCATTCAGCCTTCCAAACTTTTAGCCTACAAAAAATGTCTGTACGTATTGCATAGTTCGGCGTCCTGAGTAAATTATACATATCTAGACGTCCATGTAATTAGCTATGCCTGTTGCTGACACAATCGTGGAAGGTGTGCTTAGCTATGCAGTCTTGGTGATCTTCGTGCCACCTCAGCATTTAGACGACTCGGTTCAATTCCCAGCTGGCAAGACATTCTTCATGGTGGTGCCAGGAACAAGGTGCATAGAAATACCTTTTCCACCTCGTGAAGAGCCAGAGGCACTGAATTGCGTATTTGTCCTAATTTCACTTCAAAATCGTTGATTAGCAATTTTGATTTAAAGTCCTCGCGACAGTTGGCATAGTGCTTTAACAAATTGTACTTACTTACTTACTTAAGGGCAGCCTGCGTTTATCCCGTCGGTTCGTGAAAAGGCCTTGCCCCATGACTTCCACCAGCGTCGAATCTGCGAAGCAGCACCCCAGTTGACGCAGCCGTAGAAGTTGTCCATGTCGCGCCTCCAACTTCTTCTCGGGCATCCATCAGCACGCTTCTGTCCTCGAGGGCTCCACTCAGTAAATCTTTTAGACCACCTGTCGTCACGGTAGCGACTAACATGGCCATTCCATCTCCATTTCAGTATCCTTATTTGCTCTGCCACATCTTTCAATTTACTGATTGATCTTATTTCAGTGTTCCTTCGTCGTTCTAGATAAGAAATGCCGAGCATTCGTCTCTCCATTTTTCTTTGGGCTGTTTGCATTCTGTCCATTATTCCTTCGTGGAATTTCCACGTTTCAGCGTCGTAGGTCAGGACAGGAAGAATACACTGGTTGAAAACTTGACGTAGCTAATTGTCTAACAAGTGGACTACTGAACGTCCACATGCATTGTTCTTCAAGAAGTGCTACATTTCTAGACATTGACCCGAATAGAAGCCGAGTAGGCTGCTAACCGCACCACCTGAATTGTTTGCAATTTTTCACAAATATTTATTGAAATCCATGGTCGGAATCGTTGGTCATGTTTTCGTTGTGCACAATTATATTCAAAATCATAAAATGAAAAAATAGAATGAATTTAATCTTCGAAGAACTTTTGAGGAAAAACAAAACTAAACTTTTATTTTATGTTTACACTTACTACTTAATAATTTATTGCTAGCAGTAATTAAATTTGCTACTAAATTTTCAAACAGTGAAAATTGACTTTCCGGTCCGGTAATTCTGGACAATGAATACTACCAACTGACAGAATTGGATTGTTTAACTCTTTCAGTTTACTATGATTTTCACTTTCTCGGCCCTGGTCGTGAACGCTTGTGCACTGCTGTAAATTCACGCTCTTGCCTTTCTCGTCTATATCAGGCATGACCGATATCTGCAAAGAGAAAATTCTGGTATCAATCGCTTCGTCTCATTGCCGTCTGTCTATGTGTTGGGTCGATTTTTTCGAATTTCTCAATGGTTCAGTGGCTATTTCTCCTGAAAATCTTTCTAATTCGTGTCTGAATGATATTCGTCATTCCATTTGCGGAAAGTACTTTTGTTTGACGTAACCTTCAATATAACACACCTGCTAAACGTCTTCTGATTCTTCGTTTGCATGTCTGCTTGTTGACCAGCTAGTGTTGTCAGGCATTTGCTATTGATCAGTTGTTATTCCACGCATCGTGTAGCAGGCCCCTCGAGAGAAAGAAGACAACTACTAATTTTTTCACGTGACATATGGCGCAATCTCAATGTCGAATACACCGTCCAGAGACGCGGCACAGCAACTAGATCAGGATCTGTATGGAAAATCAGGTGAGTGAAGTACAAAAGATGATCAAAGAGTCTGAGGAACGTATTCTTAGTACGACATTTGCTCGTTTTGATTCGATATCAAGAAAGATTGAATCTTTAGAACAGTTATGGGAACCACAGAATTAGCTTCATCTGCGCGCTTCGGTTTCAAGAATGGAAGAATCGTATCTAACCTAAATATCGAAATGGCACATCACAGAATTAGACAACTTGCTCCTTCTCGAATGGATAATTCGTGTATCCCTTGCTATTGGAAATGGCAAACAATAATCTGTCAGCAGAGGACACCAGAGCCAGTGAGAGATGCGTGCGTACCGTGATATCACTTCGTGCACACCCAAAAACACATCGCTGTCCGGCTGACATTCGATTCACTGCATTCACTATGCAGTGATGAATGCTGAAAAGAGGATGTGAAATCATCAGGTGAGCTAATTTTTGTGCGCCTGCTACTTTTTTGAATAATGATCGGAAGGGCTAGTGGAGAAAATTTGTGCGCAATCTGAAGGAATTGTGGCAATAGAAGCACTTTGCTAGAACTCACAGTAGTCTGCAAGCGACACACGACCTTTTTTTATCTCTGTAAAGTATTAGGCATCCCTTTTAGCCCACTTAGTAAGTTCCTCGATGTGCCGTCGATTTCGAATAAATCACACTTTTATCAAACCGAAGCATATAAGCAAAATACTTAATTCTGTGATGAGAACACTTAAAACTGTCCAAGATATAGATACTACCTTGATTAATTCTTTATTCTCAAGTATTGAAGTAGTGAATGAAATATATTAGAGAACTCAGAGCGCTATCAAATCAATGAATAAGGACATTGTTGAATACGCTGTCCATGAAATAGAGAAATGCAAGCAAAGAGAGAACAATGTCGCCACAGAGAAAGATGTTGCTACATATTCGGTAAAACGAAAGCAACAAGTGGGTCCCTCGAAAAACGCAAGAGTGACGACTCAAACAAGATAGATGGGTTGATCAATGGACTTACTTTATTGAGCACCAAAGATTCGGGAAAATTAATTCAAAGGAATTTGAAGGAATCGGCTTAAGGTAAGGTGGTATTCAAATAAAAAAGTTATACAAGGTAATTAAAACTCCCTTTTTTTGTTTAGGCCAATATAATCAAGTTAAAGTTAAAAGTATGGCAGACAGGCCTTCGGCGTCCAGCGCCTTCAACGGTCGATGTTTGGATGGCACAGATGCAGCCTTTGTGAAGGTTTATATAAGAGTGAATGATATCAAGAACTGTGTTGCATGCATGATTGGCTGTTGAACTGTGAAGTCAGATTGTAAAAAGGTAATTAATGTTTCCTATTGATTGCTGGCTTAAGTTGTGTAATTGCTTTGGCTTCTGTTATTGTTGTACAGCTGCGGCCATAGGTATCCGGACACTATCCAATTTTCTAGTAAATTATTCTTTTTTTCAAATAAATGTGTTTTGTATTTCCACATAACTTTTTTCTGGTAAATAATTAAATTCTAATAATCTTTTTAACAAACTGAAGGCTGTACGAAGAAAAATGACATTATTTTTTAATTTGTGCTTTTAATTTCAGCTATTTATATGAGGTTTATTAATTTCAGGAGTTTTAGTGTTTTTTTCAACTTAGATTTTTCTGTAGCAATTATTATTGCCGTCAAAAGATCTGATGTCCAGAGTATCAAAAACTATATTTGAGCAACATAACAGATAATGTAGGCTTTATAATGATGTCAGAAGTAATCAGTAATTGGTTGGGAAACCTCTGTGATTGACAACGGCTCGAAGTCTATCAGGAACACTGTTTGCAAGTCTTTGACAATCACTTTCGTCAATTGACCTGTACCAGGCATGTATAATCGCGGAGATGAGCTCTTTCCGGTTTGATGGGCATCTTCGTTCAACAATTTTTCCAACCATGGCCCAAAGATTTTCGATTGGGTTGATATCCGGGCTTTGGCCAGGCCAGTCGCTAATCCAACGGTCGGGATAATATCTGTTAAGGTATTCCTTCACTGCCTTTGCTCGGTGACACGGCGCATTATCGTCCATAAATACGCCATTGTGTTGATGAAGTTCGCAATCTGAGTGATCCAGTTCATTCTTTAGTACCTCCAGGTAGACATGCTGATTTATTCTTTCTCCTTTTTCGAAGATCTTCAGTCTTCCAATGCCGTTACAAAACATGCATCCCCATATCATTACCGATGGGGGATGCTTGAAGGTTGGCAGAACACATTGTTTAGAATATCTTTCTCCTGGACGTCTCCAAACTTTTATGATGCCTCTGTTTCCATAAATATCGAACGAACTTTCGTCTGAAAATATCACACGTTTCCAGAAGTCGTCACATTTTTGAAGATAATGGCGAGCAAACTTCAAACGGCGCTGTCTCTGGAAAGCGTTAATAAACGGCTTCTTCGAAGGTCTGCGAGATTTTAATCCTTGTTCTCTCAATCGGCGACGAACAGTTCTCACACTAAGAATCTGGGCTGGATGAACTCTTCCGCGAATTTCAGCAGCACTGAAGAAACGCGACTTCAAACATTCTCTCACTAAGCATCTGTCAGTAAATACTGTTGACTTCCGAGCTGGACCTTTACGTTTGGTTGGAGATCGAAACCCATCTGGTCGTTTGATCCAGCGCTGCTTGATGTCACTCACGGTAGACTTTGGTATGCCAGTACGCTCAGATACTTTTCGAATTGAAATATCTTCACGTAATAGAGTGATAACGACAGCTCTTTTGAGAGGAGAGATTTCTTTTGACTTGGGCATTTGGTTTAGCGACGACCATACACAGAGCAATAACGGAAGGCACTGTTTGTCACACGATATGAACTGCGAATGATTCTAAAATTAGGTTGAAAGGTGAATGTCTTACGTAATATAGATACAAATCAATAAATTCAATGTACAATGGACTGAACAATGGATCAATCCGATTAGCAATCCTGACAGCAAGGTTAGGTGGGTGTTCACTTGCACAAAGTTGAAAAGCTACTTTTCGAACAAGGACAGAACTCCTTTAATGTTGAAATCAGGTGTTGTATATTGTTTCACATGTGAGGTTGATCCTCGCTTTACCTACATTGGTAAAACTCTCAGACACCTAAACATTAGAGTTAAAGAGCATAAGTCCAAAATCTCGGCTATCTTTTATCACCGACTGAATTGTAGTTGCAGATGTAACCCTGAAAATTTTAAAATCCTGGCATCAGATAGTGATGGATTTGCCCTAAATATCAAAGAAGCTTTTTACATTAAAAAATTGAGTCCTAAACTCAACAAACAAGTGAAATTCGATGGGTCGTTCTATAATTGTCGTCTTTTTTAAAATTGTAGTTCAGTTGTGTAATGGTGCTAATGTGATTAGCGTTAGGCCTTTAACAAGTTATTGTGTCTAAACTCTTCCTGCTGGTAATTCTGTACTTTTAGGCTGCTACTAGTAGTTATAGTTTCACTAGCTGTATTGTTCCATTCATGTCCATTAACATTCCATTGTTCAGTCCATTGTACATTGAATTTATTGATTTGTATCTAGATTCTAAAATTGCTAACTGACACGCGTGTGTTGCATTGAGAGGTTGCAGATACGTCGACAGATTCCATTGGCATCGCTTTCTACCAATGACGTCAACCATGGTGCTCTATGAATAACAGCACGCTACTGTTCAAGAGAGCTACAATATGAATACATTTCGTCTACTTTCTGATTCACTATAACATAAATTTAGCTGAAGATGTCGCACGACTAAAGATTACCCACCTATGGAAAAATATAACTTCGAAACTTCAAAAACTCCATATCTTTCATACGTGTCCGGATATCCATGGCCGCAGCTGTATCTCGTGTGTTGGCATTCAAATAATTCAGCAGGTAATTCAACAGGTATTCAAACAAATGATATTCTTGAAAGTTTATGCAAGTATGACGTGTTGAGGCAGACGCATGTTTCGACTTATAATTAAGAAAAACACCTATCTGCCGTAAATCGTTTGATGACTTTTCAGCGCAGGTCCTGACAATAGTTACAAGTCAGATTGCACAGCTTAAACATATTTGCTGCCCAACTCATCAGGCTCACTAGGATTTGTTCTGATGCTTCTGCCTTCATATCAAGAGCTTAGGACATTTTAAGTATCTTCAAGGAAAGGGCTTACAAAATTAATTCACTAATCTATGTCACTATAATAACATAGAGTAGGTATATTATAGGTAGAGTGTCAACTCAGCATCTATTGAATTCCCAATGTGTAGACAGTTTCGATTTCATCAAATGAACATGAGATGAGACCCAGTGCCATCTTGTGAGATATGCAAATATTTACACTTTTGGAGAAATGTACATGAAATGACTGATCTTGATAGCAATACAGAATAAAGAATGGCATTTTACAAATCCTCCATTTCATGACAACTTGGAGAGGTAATACAGTTTTTGAAATTAGCAATTCGATAGGTTGCCATAACTATATGCTCAGCTTTATTATAATAGCCATAAGATTATTTTCTCAAGCGTGATCATATCACAAGTTGCCACTGAAAGAGCAAAATATCATCATCAAGGGAGCTGCCCGCTGGGAAAAGTGCTTGCTATTCGCTAGCTTGTAGTGAGCGAGCAAGCGATGTCTTGGCCAGCGATAATGCAGTTTGATGGCAGTTAGATGGCTATTGGCAAGCCGAAGTTCGCTTACTTTTTGTTGCTGATCAGCAGATAGCCATTGACAAAGCGAAATTCGGCAGCCTCCTGTCACTGACCAATAGATGGCTATTGGTAAAGCCAATGTCGTTAACTTTTATCACCAGTTATAGCCTACATCCCCTTGTTTAAACACATCCTGTTGTTTGAAGTCGAATTCATGTTAGAGCAAAATGCAAAAAGTGTATGTTGACGCCTATAATCGAAAAATGCAGCTATTCATTTTAGTTATTCTCATTAATTCTTGATCTCATCAAAGAGTTGAATATTAGAGTGTGCTTCCGCCGTGTTCTATAGCCTAATAAATTTGTTGTGAAACATATAGAAATTTCGTTTAATATGTCACTATCAGTTGTCCTTGAAGATCAGTGTTCAGAAATCCATTTAAGACCAAAGGAGACAGCTATTCAAACACTGTGCGGTGTACAATAATCAAGCATTGCAACTGAACTAAAATGTCGAATAATGAGTTGAACTATATGTGTCGAATAATGAAAATACTTTACTCTCATTTGTACACTGATGAAGGGTGGTGTATCCACCTGAAACATGCATTGTTGTTTCCACAAGAGTCGTTCTTCCTTATTATAGAAAATACGCTCATATGAGCGACTTTATCCTTGCTTGCAAGTCAATGCAAATATCAGTGATTCACAATACTTAAATGATTTCATGTTTCAATCAAATTGCTTATATCATGTAAAATAAAACGCTACCAAACATGCATCGGGCAGCAAACTTGCATTGCAAATTAGTCACTTTGTCTGATCAATTAGTCGCTTGTCGACCATCTCCACAGAGGATCGCTTTTATTCCTACGCACGCCTCAAATCTGATCAGACAGTCACTGACGTCTATTGGAATTATTCATACAATGAGCGCAACAGCATACATCGATTTTCCGTCTTTATGACAATACCGCTACATCCCGACAAGACTGTCTGTTAACAGGTTAGACTTAAGAAGATGCGAGCTTTGTCGAACAATTGCTTGCACAATATCGTGGCAAGTGGTGAAGTGCGCATCAAGTTGTGAGATTTCTGCTGTCGTGCCGTGTACAGGTCAACTCTGATTCTGATAAGCCACTTCGAATGCATTGGATCAAGGCTGTGTAAATCAATTTTTGTGTGAGTCAATTTAATTACCTTCCTCATCACTGCTGAAAAAGACAACGGTCATAGAGTAGGTATATTAGTTAGAGTGGTAACTCTGCATTTATTAAATCCCAAATGTGTTTACACTTTTAAATTTATTAAATGAACTCAAGGGAGATACAGGTGGTATTGTCACCAAATGTGAGATATGCAAATTTTGCAGTTTTTCAAAAATTTCAGCGGAATTGAGTGATCATGATTGTAATACAGAAGGAATGATGGTATTTCACAGCTTCTCAGTGTCATGACAGTCTTAATGTTTCCTCATTTTTAATGTTTTTTAGCAATTCGATGGGTTCTTATTACTTTCATGCTCAACCTCAAGAATATTTTCTTAAGCGTGATCATATCACAGGCAACCTGCCACTGGCACAGCAATATCACATAATGAAAGACAATGATTTCAAATAACTTTGAAAGATGTAAATGGTTCCACTTCGCTATTCAGATTCAAAAAATGAAACATGAAATCATGCCGGTGAAAATTGAATAAAAAACTTGAAATTTCAGCCACGAAAGCACAAATAATATCGCGACTTTTTCATGAAGACTTTCATTATAATACAATTCATAAAATTCCCTTGATATGTCAGACCGCAATCGCTGGCCAACAAAAGTATATCAATTATGGATGCGGGTTATACCAAACTAGTTCAATGAGCATCGATGGCGGAGAGCAACTGGCGACCATTTTGCAGAGGTAGGCTGTATTAGGTGAGTTCTAATGTGAATTTTCTACATTAGGTGAGTTTTAAATTTCTAATATGAATGCAATTTTTGTGATTTCTCAGTTTGTCACTGCCTCCGAATGTTTTGGGTTCAGCAGCATTGAGTCATTCTGCTGTTAGTCCTTGCAGCATTTCGTGGCAAGATGACAGTGATCAACAGTCTTTTATTACACATGTGGCCTAAATATTCCATAAAAATAATCCATTGACATCGGATTACATGAAACACTATGAAACACAATAGAATGATTGCTATGAAATAATCAATGCGAATATTCATTTACGAATTGTAATTTTTGCATGTGAATCAAAAGAATTAATTAGTTTCCATTTTAGACACGAACCACTGGTCTACAGGAATTAATGTTGAAAATACAATTATAATTAATATTATAATAAACAATTATTAAAAATTGGTGTTATAATATAAATACAATTATAAATGTGACCAAACCAGCTCATTGGGTATACGCATGGCGCGGAAGAAACTTTTAATTTCTGCAAGCCTATAATTGTTTTGCAGAGGTGAGTCTCACATTTTTTGTCACTGTCTCCGAATGTTGTGGTCTTCACAGTTCTAATGCTCTACTGTTGATCCCTTGAGCATTTCGTGGCATCTTTTTCCCAGCGGTAATCATAAGTAACTTTGAAAGATGCAAATGGGTCCACATTACTAGTCATGAAATGACGCGTTGTGAATCACAAAATGATGCCGATGAAAACTGAACTAAAAACATAACATCTCAGTCAAGGAGTTCTCATAAGATCTCAGCGTTCCCATAAGGACTTGCAATTTGCAGGGAATTGCATTATAATGCAGGTCATGAAATTTCCTAGATCACATCAGCTTAATATCCGCTTAATTAAGATGCTTAGCAAATATTCATTCCTTTTGATATCCAACTTGTTTCATACTACTTATAAAGTGAGCTTCATGTCGGTTGTATATAGATCTGCAAAAAATTAGCTTTTTAAAAACTGCTCAAATAATTATTTGGACTGCAGAAACGTAGTCTCTGCAAAAAACTGAAACTTGTGACACAAAATTTTCATTGTATAGGCACTTTTTGAGTCGACACTCTATCTATCATACACATCGAGCATTAACACTAGGCTAATGTTTGATGTTAATGTTTGACCTTAATGCTTAGTGTTCGTTGTCTATGCTATCTATATATATTTACTCCATGATAAGGTCCTTCTCGAGAAAAAGGTTCCTCGTTTGTAAGCTAACTAGTAAGGCCCCGGACTTCGTCCAGGATTTATATGCATAAGTATGCTAAATTAAGACAGTGCTAGTTACATTGCACTGTACTAATACTTAAATGAATAACATAACTTGAGGAAATTCCTATCCATGTACCATCGTATTCGCCTACACTGATTGGCTGTCTTACTATTAAGATCGCGTTCTCATTGGCTGTTGCTGAATCCGTCGTGAAACATTAGAAGCAATGAGACGCATGTATAGCGAGCCAATTTTTGAAAGCAAATGAGGAGTTCATTTGTAAATTTAATGTAGTTAATTGTGTAATTAATATTTTTTCGGTAAAAATTTTCACAAAAGTCTACTTTTCTCTGTAATTATGATACTTTGGGAAATGAGACCGGGCGGTTTTAACTACAATTTTTTTTTCTATTGAATGGTAGTATCATATTGGCGTAAAGTTTCATGGTTTAGGAGGAGTTTGTCGGCGTTTTGCATTTTATATATAAGATTGGTTGTTTTTCAACTCGCCAAAACCCTTCCATCATAGGAATGTTTGACTAACAACATTATCCATGTTTTATGCATCCTTTTCTTCTCTTATAACCAAATTTATTTGCGGTTGGGTTTGCGCTATGTTTCCTCAGGATTGGAGATACCTTCCTTATCGTTCATCGACATGGTTGGCCTGGCCCCGCCATGTGGTACAGGTAGAAGGTTGGGGGTCAAGCCTTGCTTAATTCAGCCACATGATTCCTCCCTGATGATTCCGTACAGCGATCTTTTTTTGGTTTCTCATGTTTATTGATTTTCATCATTTATAACTTTGGTTGACTTCTCGTTATGTTTCATAATGGAATGTTTTCAGGTCATTTTCATGCACCCCTGTCTATATTTCCACATTCCCACATACATTGCCGATCAGATGCATGATAATAGCACATGTAAATCATAGGAAATGACCTGAAGACATTCCATGTCAAAAATTATGACTCTGGGCTTAGTACTCTTCGTTTAATCAGAGAAAACATAGAAAATTTCATTTTAACAATAAACTGCAATCTGCGTCCCATTGTATTTACATGTGTTTTTCTTTGATCCTGTTTGACAAGAAGAGGAACTCACTAGAACTCGGCAGACGTGCAAATTCGTAGTAGGCATAGGGTGCCTACTCGTTCTGGCTGCGGAACTATTGAGCTGTAAAAGGTGCTTCAAAAACTACAACATCAGTATAATATAACATAACAAAATTACTTGAATTGGAGGAAGCTTCTGGCGTCCAAATATATACTGTTATATCGATGTCTTCGTATGTCATAGAGAGAAAACAAAGTGCAAGAATTGATTTTGAAGTAAGCAATCCGATTATAGTGACCTCAGGGTTTTTTCAAGTATCAGTATTTGGGGGAATTTTGTTCAATGCAGCCACTGGAAGCCTGAAACCTGTAAATTTTTTTACTTATCTTGTGAAGTTTGTTGACAATATCACCATATGTACGCCTATTTTTAGGAATTCAAGCAACGATCATGAGTAGTTAGTTTTGCGGACGCACTGATAGTGGATAGGTACCTGGATAGGAACATGTTCCGAATTGCCAATGGATGCCAACATGGATAGGAACATGTTCCGAATTGCCAATGGATGCGAACATGGATAGGAACATGTTCCGAATTGCCAATCGGAACATGTTTCAATCATGTAAATAGGAACCGCGTTCCAATTGATAGCCGAATTGAGATCATACTTAATGATTCGGTACACTTATTTGTGTGTTGGGATCGGAACGGCTTGTTCTGAAATTGAATTAGAGTATGTGAATTAGAATAGGGATGCGAACATCTATTTCGGAACTTAAACAGATGTTTGTTTTGAGACTGCTTTCTCAAATGCGACAATTGTGATCATTATGACTATGATGACAATTTTACTTAGTTTCATAATGTGTTTACAGATCAGAAATTATGTTATGAATGTTCTATTATTTGCTAATCAGAATCCCATTTACAGAATTTGTGAAATAAAAACAAGAGGTTTACAATGTAAGTGTAATTAACCATAAAAAATGAAAGAAGGTAAGTCACGTCCCTCGGGGGACTCCGTTCGTTTCAAGAAGTCCTCGGCCCATTCGAGGAATGTTGCATTGTTTGTGAAGTCGTGTTCACACTCGTGCATAGGACACTTCGCCGTCAGTCCTTTTCTCCTTTGGAGTGCTGTCACTGTTAAAGTCTTCCAGAGTTCCACTTTGCATCCGCAACACAAATTAACCTTCGCATTCAACGCTCCACCCATAATTACTTGGCTTTCATTGTGGTAACAGAACAGTTGTTTCTGGGTACTCATCATGAAGTAGATTCGTAATAGATTCTTAATGTCTACTCAAGTCACGAAGATTAGAACTGGCTTAATTTGGCAATTGACATCCTTATATATCCCTTTAGGGAAAATCGGAACCTCTCTGATTGGCTGTTTGGAATTCCTTTGTTTAAAAAGTATATAAGTCCTAGCTGTGTACCAATTCTCATCAAAGGTTCTAATCCTCAAGTACCATATTATCAGCTATCTTATCTATATTATTCAGATCACATTGAAAATGGAACGTATCACAGCACCTCCAACTTCTCCTGTTGAAAGGACGGAATCGCCATGCGAACCCAGAGTGTTAGTAAGAGGACCTGTAACTCCTGATCCAGGATCATCAGAAGATGAAAGCGTGTTTCTAAGGAAGAGTGTCATCGAAACACCGGTGGAAGCTCTTATAACAGTCAAGACACGTAGTGGAAGTCAGGTTCGAAATGCTCCACGAAAAACAAACACGAAGCGGATATGTGTGCGATTAGAGCCGGAAGAAAAGAATTTGACAACTGCGCTGGAGTTCAGCATAACGGATCCAGCCACGCCTCGCCGCTGCCCTGCTGCCCCCAAAAAGACAAGAGTATGTGTTCGAGTTGACCTGAAGAGACTGATTCCTTTCCCCAATATTGACAATATGTAACTTTTTATCTTTAATAACACTTACATAAATGAACAATCTTGTTTTATAATTTCACAAATCGAATTTCTGATAGGATTTGAATGGGAACTGGGGATAGATATATTCATCTCTGAAATAGTTACCTATAAGTATTTCTAAGTTTAATATTTCTAAGATATATATTTCAGTTCACTTGTTTGAGACTTTGAAACAGCACCGAACATACTAGAACAAATTTGAAATGAATATTAATGTGCAATTCAAATGATAGTCAAATTGGATGAAAGTTTGAATAGATTTACAGTGTTTTTCGAATGCTTTTTTCACCTAAGGATGATATCATACATATTGCATACAATACATCATTAGCTAGAGAATGAAAAGACCTTTCTAATGATATAAGGTATGTACCCATTCGATGAAAAAATCCATGTTGTATGCAAGTGTATGCAGGAAGAAAAATTTATGATTTCAAATTTCTAAGTTTCTCAACTAAATTCTACCAATCTTTCAAAGGACTATAGCTGCTTCGGATGGTGTCATACATATTGCATACAATACATCATTGGAATCAGAATGAAAAGAGATTTCGAATGATATAACATATGTACCTATTCAATGAAAAAATCCTTGTTGTATGCAGGTGTATGCAACTGGAAAAATTCTAAGTTTTTCTCAAAAATAACTAGGTTTTCAAGTTTTTTAAAATTTTCAAAGTTAAAGTTTGATCACTCGAAATGACCATAATGTGTAAACCTCCACATGAACTTGACCTTGACCTTTGACCTTCATACACTTCATACACGGCGGGGGGGGAGGGGCTCAAAATTTCGAGGGCGCATAGCGCCCTCGAAATTTTTCGGATTATAGGGTAAATAAATTTACCAATGGGCTCCGGGTGCCATTGCTATTCTTTTTTGCATAACCAAAACCTAACCCTAACCCTAGGTGCTTTTAAATTTAAATTTGGCGCAAAATTTGATTTTTCGAAATTTGGCGCGAAATTTGAATTTCGATTTTTGCGCGTTTTATGATGTAGTCTGGATTTAACTGCTTAAAATTTATTGACTTTTTCATTGTTATTTGACTTTAGATGATAATTCAAATTATATTAAATCCTCAACTTTAGTAAAATTTTTAAGTGTTTAGAACTGCAGGGAATCCATCGTCATCACATGTTAATTGGTTTAACTTCGCGGTTACATGTACCACTCAAGCATCAAAGACTTTGATGGCACTTTTCTATTTCATCATTAAAATATATCAGCTGTTTAGTTTTGTTTGAATTCAACAGTTTGTTTTTCTATACCAATGTGATGTTATGATGTCATCCGGTCTTTGTTCATGGTTCCTTTGTTAGATTCATATATAAAGAAATTGTAGAGCTCCGTTCTTCACTCATTTTTGAATTATTCTGTGTGCATAGCAGACCTCGTTCTCCGTCTCTCCGTTTCATCGATTTATAACTGCAATTCTGAAGTGAGTTCTACATTCTTCTATTCACTACTTTATATAGTTTGGGAGAAGGAACATTACTAAGTTCTTATAACCAGATAGTTTAAAACATGTGGCTGGATCTTATGTTAGGAACACTATATGTTATATTATTAAACAGAATTAATAATTTTCATAATTAATTATGGCATTTTCAAAACCTTTAAAGCACACAAGCTTATATGATGAAGTGCTTAAATAAAGATAAACATTTCCAAAGTGTGCTTCAAATTTGTAAATAATTCAAATGCTAATTTTGTTTTCGAAGTGATACTCTGTGGACCATTTACAAATTAAAAGTTGTTTAACCAAAGTCAGAAATGTTTATCTTTTTTGAAACATCAGTTTCGTTTCTATGATTTCATTTCGAAATAAAATAATAATACATCAGCTGATTTCAATTTGATGTTCATATGTAAGCAACCCTTTTCAAGATAAATTCAACATTTCGACTTTCAGTTTCTATCTCGAAAAATATATATCTCTGTCAGAAAATTAATGACTGTAGAATTACTTTCCAATATTTATGCAATAGTTACTTAAATGAGCTCATATTTGCTAACAGACAATGTAATGACAAACGTTTCCCATGACTTACAGAAATGGTTCGTCATGCAAGCATTGCACGCCAACGATTAATTTTCCACTACTATGAAACTTGCAAACAACCGGTGCGACATGCCAACAAGAGTGGCCATAAAGACTGTAAATTCAAGGACGGCTGCACTTATGTCTACTGCCTCACCTGCAGAGCCTACGTGCGAAGCACAGAAATGGGCAACGATGAAAAGTCTAAAGCCTTCATCATCCGGCATGCATCCTGTGCGCAGGAGAATGGCAGGGGTGGACGTAACCTAACATCGAAAGCTGAAAAAAACAAATTGGCTAGACTGTTCGCGAAGGAGGATAGGGCTGCAGAAGGAGTTCTTAGTCAATGCGCCGAACCCTCAAAACCCCCCACAAAAAGAAAATTCAAATCAAGAGAATTCCTGGACAGTGACTCTTCACCAAGTGATTTAGAGGTAAGTACTGATAACTGCACATGCTGGATTTAAAATAAAAAATGAATAATGTTAAGAACATTTGTTTCGCTATGTATGAAGTAAATTTAATTTTTAAAAACATTTCAGTTTGAGAGGTCTGCAGCGAAGAAAAAGACTGTTGTCAAAAAGTTGCCTCAAGTGAGAAATGTAAGTCATGTTGATAAAAATTAATCACCTTTGATGTAAAATAATATGTTATTTCTCTTTACAGCCGTTTAAAATTCTGCCACCGGTACCCAAAATGAGTGCGGTAGAAGAAACAAGTACCCCACGTCCCGCAAGTACAGTTGTTATAGTCGTTATTATAAGTTCCTCTCACCACTTCTTAATGTATCATACATAATCCATTTGCTCAATTATCCTTCTATCTTTTTCTACCGTTTCAGGTAATGAGATCCTTATCCCTGAAAAAGTCCAGGGTTAATAGCGTCGCCTCAACACCTGCGACTACCACTTCCGTTGAGGACAATGAGGAGCGTCCCTACACGATACGGGAGTCCTCATCCGATGAGAGGGAGGATTCAGACAAGAGTAAAGACTCGTCCTCTTCAACATCGACTAAATCGTCACCCACATCTTCCGATGAGGGTGAAGCAAGGCATTCCCTTGTAAGTACCAAACTTAATGATAATTGCATAACATAATTAATGACTGGATCTCATGATTTCTCTTGATAAATGCTGTTCTAAAATTATAACTGATATCTATTTTCAAAATAATTCGATTCAGGATAATTTTTCACCGATGGCTCCTGAGGTACGATTTTCACAAATTTTGTTAGAACTGTAGTGCCCTATCCTCATTATAAAGACATATAGATAGTAAACAATTATTTCTTCTCATTATAAGGATATATAGATAGTAAATAATTATTTCTTCTCATTTCAGGATATGTGTGATTTCACATCACAAGAAATCTCCTTCTCCCGGATCCGTGCGTCGCCAAATTGGAGCGTTCGACTGCACCTTACACCGGTCCTTCAATATCGAACTCCGGTCCCCTTTCCTGATCCTGCTCCTGCTACAGTCCCTGTTACTGCTCCCGTTCCTGCTCCAGTCCCTGCTCCTGCTCCTGCTCCGATCCCTGCTCCTGCTCCAGTCTCTGTTCCTGCTCCTTTACAATACAATGTCGACCTAGATGATACGTCCGAGAATGATGAACGGCTAGAGGAGAAGTTAAACTGTGCCAGCAATGCCTGAGGATGGCTGAGGAGAGAGAAAGTAAGCTCAGGGAGGTGAATAGGGGTTTGATTGCGTCCGTTAGAAATTAAACACAGTCAGACCTACTTTTGTCCTCCTCTGTAGCCAGAGGTAGTCGTCAGTTCGAGCGTGAGACGCTTATGCATTTGGTGTTTCGTGATGGGGACATCACAAGAGTGAAGCTGTTTCGCATGGAGGACACGGCCGACTGCTGTGAGCAGTGCCACCATGTCAAACTGTCGCACAGCGACATGGTCAAGTGTCAGAAAATGTAAACTTTTTACTTTTACTTTTTGACTTTAAATGGAAAAAGAAATTGTTACAAGTCCTGTCTTCTTATTTCATCGTAGATTGGAACAAATGTCATTGGCTAGTAATCGTTGTGACGTCATAGGATGATAAAAATTATATATAGGCTGCAAAAATTATGATCCTCACCAGTTTAATAAACATGGTTGTCTGTTCTAAATGTGGAAAATCGTTTACTCTTAATGGTAATTTGCAACGCCATGAAAAGTTTTGTAAGTTAGGAAAAACTTATCAGTGTAGAAAGTGTCCATATGAAACGAAACGGCAGGATAATCTAAAGCGACACAATCTAGTCTGTGATAAGCAACCAAGTAATTGTAATTTAAATTCAAATCCTCAAAGTATGTCAGCTAATGATAGTCATATACCCGAATCTAGTACTGCTGAATCAACGTCTAGATATATACCAATCAGCGCTTCAAATAGTAGTTTGATCTTTATGCAATGCTGCTCTCGCTGTGGTAAAACGTATAATTCTATAAGCAAATTCCGTCAGCATATGAATATGCATAATACAAATAGTGAGATGAATATTCAAAATAATCATGGAACTGTAAGTCTCAGCGAAAGCGCGCTCAACGGTCATGCTTGTGTATACGACATCACACCATCAGCACACACAGTAGATTTAACTTCCTTTTTATTAAGTATTCGATCTATATTAGAGAACTTAGTGTCAAACCTTCTAGAAAATTTTCAACTGCGTGGTCGTCTGGTAGCGCAAATTCGTTATGTGCGATCAAATCCTCAGGAAGATGAAACGTTTCTCGCACATTAAACTTCATCATCCACAAACTATATTTATGAATATGATACACGGTTCCAAGATAACTTAAATAGTCTCTCAAGTCATATTGAAGCTTTTGCAAATAAGGGTAGCAATTGGGTTATTGATGAAATACTAAAAATAGAATTCAATGTTGTTACTAGTCCATTACTTTCTGGTGGAGAAGTAATTAATCTACCAAAGAGTCTGAAAGATTCGAAGGCTGTAATTAATGCACATTCAAATGCAAATGACTGTTTCTTGTATTCAGTTCTATCAATGCTACATTACAATGATGCATCATATTCTAGGAATGAGATAAAATCATATAGTAAATTGACATCTGAACTAAATATGAATGACATCTCTACACCCGTATCAATTAAAGATATTCCTAAGTTTGAGAAAAATAATGACATTAAAATCAACATTCACCTTTACGAAAAAGGACTAAAAGGTGTTCGATATGGCAGCAACTTTATTGGTAAACGAACTGTGAATATACTACTAATTATAAACAATGAACGTGCACACGATTGTGGAATCAGAAAATTATCAAGATTATATAGAAAAATATATAGAAGATACAAACATTTCTGCGATCGATGTACCCAATCGTTTACATATAAGACAACTTTGGAGCGACATTATCAATTTTGTGTTCGTGGAAAGGCACAAATAGAAAGAATGCCTAAACAACTAGAGGTAAGCACAAGTAGCATGGAATATCAATTAAGTCCTCCTTTAGTTGTTTATGCAGATATAGAGTGCTACATCGATAATAAAGTACACAAACCGGCAGCAGTTGGTGTTTATCATGTTTGGCATAAAGCTCTCCAGTCCAGATTTGAAAACAAATATTATGTGTTCAAAGGAGAGAATTGTATTATGGACGTCTTGGATCACCTAGAAAATATAGCTCAAAACTTATATGATAATCAGCGTGCAATAAGCCGGCAACCAATGTCTCTTCCTTCTGATGAAGAAGAAAAACATAAAAATGTAAAAAATTATAATAAATGTAAAGCTGCATTTAGTGATGATTGCATAAAATTAAGAGATCACGATCATTTAACAGGAAGATATAGACGAACAATATTCAGTAAATGCAATCTTCGATTAAAACTAAATAGGCGGGAACTACCCATCATCTTCCATAATTCTAAGAATTATGATAGTCATATCGTTTGCTATAAAGCAATTGGAAAGAAGAAGTCATGGAAATTGGAAGTAGTAGCAGCAACTGCTGAAAAGTATATAACTCTATCCACCAGCGTCCCTATGAACGAATACAAAGGAAAAGCAATCTACTTCAAGTTAAAATTCTTAGATTCTTATCAATTTTTAAGTGCATCATTGAGTGAGTTAGCAAGAGGATTGAAAGTTTATGAACATGTAGAAAAACTAAGAAATGAATTTCCCCTGTTAACAGATGATATTCTTTATCAAAAGGGAGTGTTTCCCTACTGTTATTTCAAAAGTCTAAATACATTGTCAGAAAAATGTCTGCCACCACAATGTGAATTTTATAATGATCTCACTCGTGAACATTGTTCAGATGAAGAATATGAGCACGCTAGTAATGCGTGGTTTGCTTTCAATTGTAACAATTTTGGTGATTACATGCTTGCATATTTGAAACTGGATGTATTATTACTGGCAGATATTTTTGAAGTTTTTAGGTCACTAAGTCAAAGGGAAGATGAAGTAGATCCTGTCCATTTTGTTAGCCTTCCATATCTTAGCTTTACTTCAGCTTTAAATTTGACATCTAATGATCCTCCACACAACATACAAGATGAAAGTATGTATAATCTCTTCAAAAGGGGAATAAGGCTTGAATGACTTTTACGAACATTCACAGAGCACGTGCACGCATTTCGGAATTACAAAATAATACAAATGAAAGTCGTCACTTATCTTACATTGCTGTCAATAACCTTTACGGTTCCTCGCTCAGTAAGAGTCTACCACATTCAAATTTTAAATGGTTGAATGATAGTGAAGTATGCTATTTTCTAAACGAAGAAAATATACAAGCTATCGATGATGATGGTGAAATTGGCTATATTTTTCAATTGAACTTGGAATATACTGCAAACATACATGATGACACTGCCGATTTCCCATTAGCGCCAGAGATGCAGACCGTAGAGCAAAATATGTTCTCAACTTATTTGAAGGATTTACATAGGAAAATAGGACCAGACACTAAAGTCAGTTCAACTAAAAAACTCTTGCTTCATCAATTCAATAGGGAAAATTATGTTGTACACTATTCAATATTAAAATGTTATTTATCCATGGGTATGAAAATCACAGAAATTCACAACGGTATAAAGTTCACACAAAAGCCATGTTTGAGAACATACATTGATATGAATTCACAAAAGAGAGCTCAATCAAGTACCAACTTTGAAAAGTCATTTTATAAGTTGAAAAATAATTCTTTATATGGTAAAGTAATGGAAAATGTAAGACGATGGAGAAAATTCAAATTAGTAGACAGCGTGGAACAATGTCGAAAATTATCAAATCATCCTCTCTATGTACAGCATAAGATATTTGATGAAGATCTAGTTGATATGGAAATGTATAAACCTTCAATAATGTTGAATAAATTGATTCATGTTGGTAAGGCGGTACTTGACCATAGCAAATTGGAAATGTTCCAGTTATACTACAATGATTTGAAAAGATGTCCACTGATAAATAGAACGCGACATTGTGGAGGTGATACCGATAGTTTTTCCTATGTTTGTACACCTCACCATCTGTCAGCCTGGAGGATGTACTGCTATATTTTGGTGAAAAATTTGACTCTTTAAACTATGACAGTCATCACCGACTATACTCAGTAACAAACAGAGCCAGATTAGGTTGTTTTAAGGATGAGTGTGCGGGAAAGTTGCTTGAGGAAATGATCTTGCTAAAACCAAAAATGTATTCAATATAATATCTAGATTCAACTTGTGATAGCATCAAGCGGGCAAAAGGAGTGCAGAGATTGCAGTTAAAAATTACATCATAATGATTATAGGACTGTGTACTACAGTGACAAAGATACAAATGAGGAAATGACAATTATAAATTCAAAAAATCACGTAGTCACTACAAAATCATTTAGAAAGCGAGGACTTTCACTTTGGGAGGATAAGCGCTGTTGGTTAAATAAAAATCTATCTCTACCATATGGACACTATAGTTTAGGACTTCTCCCACCTTCAAGGAGAAGGAGATGCCTTCCGGCTACAGGTGATGTAGAAGTTTAAGAAATTTAACAAAGTAAACTAACCAATCACTACATTTCTGCATAGTTATGCTTAATAATATATAGGTAGATTTAATATAAAATGAAATTTCTACATTTTTCCGATGTGTAGAAATAATTACTAAAACATAGTTAGTCCTACTATGAATTGAAGACGTAGCACTCAACATCAGTCCGATATGTTGAGATGTAAAATAGCAAGATTTATGCAAACAAATAAATTTAGGTTTACATTTGAAAACATGCCTCATTACATTAGAACATGAAATTAAATAACTCACAAAGCATTCACATAACAAATTCTAAGAAAGTAGTCTTTTGTCATTTAATAACAAATAGTGGTGGAAAACATCGTGGCGTTTGCATTAGCCTTGACGCATTATCTTCACTGAAAGACTTCGCCGATCTGATTGACAACAATAAGACACGGATGAAGATTCCGCTCGATCAAAAGGTATGGATAAAGTGTGACTCTACTGTCAAGCTATACGCCTGTTTACCAAAGAGGGAAGATATTGACTATCGATTTTTCCGTTTCAGTGACGTCACATGGAGAAACTTTACAAAAGATATACTACCACATATGATTTCATTCATTAAGGATGGAAGACATCAAGCGGATGGAAGTCGTGAATCGCATGTTAACTACAAAAGTAAACTCAAAACTCAATCTTCAAGAAATAGAGCGGCACATTCTTAATCGAAAGCAATGGTTATTGGGAAGCATGGGAAGCCGACAACGAATCTACATCTGGGAAGACCCTCAATGTTAAGATGGAAGATACAGAGGAGGGATAAATATGTGACTATCCTACTCTTTCCGAATGGAACAATCCAGTGTGTTGGTGGTTTCACTGATGTTGATGTACCATATCTACATTCTACGTTGGAAAATTTACTTAGAGACTCATTATCTGAATGGGAAGTGAAGACAATGACTGTGCTATGTGAATTGAACTATCATTATGACTTTCGTAAAGTCACATCATCAAATAATCTCACTTATGAAGTGGAACTATTTCCAGCAGCACAGATGACTAACTGCCACCCATATCATGTTCATGTATTCCATAATAGAAAGATTGTGATAACCGGCATTAAAGATATAAATGATGTTCCTCCCATCCTATGTGATTTGAGAAAAATAGTTGTGAAATCTACATTGTAGCTATGTAAATATTTAGAAAAGAACTGTACATTTGTAAATACATATTGAAATGCAAACGTGTTTTGCTTTCCCTCTAAACCCAACGATTTGGAACATAAAACAAGGATATTTACATATAAATAAAGCTTTATTACAAAACAGATTCAATATACTTTGTAAGAATTACATCATTTTTATAGAAGTCTTTCGAAAAAAGTTGTAAAACACTTTTACAGTTATTTTTCAATGGTCTCTCGTTGACGAAATAGAGCACATAACCACCGCACATGAGAGATACATTGCTTTGGAGTGGAAACGATGTCACTTTCTTAATCGTCCAGGAGAACCTATTCATCCATAGTGCAATGTCATGTAAGCGAGGTAGATTAAGAGAGTCAAAATATTAGGCCACTTTATGACGATTGATGTAAATTGCAACCCAATGGTTACCAGGAAGATTGTTGCTGTCCGTATTGATGATAAGCGAACAAGGATAGAAAGGAATTGAATTAGGTAAATTATCTCTAGAAAAGACATCAAGAAATATTGTCTTGGAGTAGGGATGAGCCTTCCCCATTTTCCTCAAGATTTCGGTGTTGCTTAGGTTAATCATCTCTGATAGCTGACAGTTACGTCTTGCATTCTCGTTATTTCAACTTTGCTATCATAGATAGCATAAATGAGGCAAGTAACTGTTTTCTTCAAAGGTGACTCAAATGATACCTCTATTCGTAGATTACCAGGCATTGTAACTCCTACGCTTTCACCACCTAGATCTGCATCTGCTGTGAGATTGTACATAATGAAGAAGTAACCATTTTTATACATATCCATTGTAATTCCATTTGAATAATCTGTATTAAACATGTTGAGGGCGGTGAAAGTAGAACCATATTCACGTGCGAATTTACCATCTTTGAAATTAGGCTCATATGCTTTGCAAGATACAAATTTCCCATCCTGATAGAGTGCTAGTTTGCTAACATTAAAGTGTTGGAAATTGAATGGATTCTTTTCAAAAGCACCAATGAATGCCTCATTTTCCACAAATGTAATATACACCGCCTTTGGCATTGCAGTGGGAAAAAGATTTGGGTAGGCATGTGAGGATGATCCCGCACCAATTCTGAAGTTTGTTAACACACTGTGATTAACTGGATATATTGCATTGCTTTTCCTCCATCCTGTCGCATGCTCGTTGATAACTGACGGGTTCATTGTTACTCTCCTTACATTGAACACGGCACTACTTATGCTGATTTGATAGTTTGTAGCTCCAAAAGCCATTAACGCGAACTCAGGATTTTCACGAATAAATCGATGAATGTTGATCACGAATAATGTTGATGTACCTTCATAAATAGTTGATTTTGAGAATCCCAATGTGGTCGTTAACACGCTATCCAGCTTGATAAGAGAGTTCTTCCCTACCTTTAGAATCATGCGTTTCTTATGTGGGTCATAAGAAAAGTGATATTCATCTGCATCAAGGTAATCTACACCAAACTCATTTAACTTTGTACACAATTCAGATGGCGTTTTCAAGCTTTCAATGTTCAAATTATCTCTTTTTACAAGTTCACTGGAAGTAGACAATTCATCACCCAATATGTCTTCGCTGTATACGTGGATATCCCATGAAACGTTCGTTGATGCTTTGAGTTTAGAAGAGGATAAATGACCTTTCAAGACCTTTAAACATCCCAATCATTTCAGATCCGAATTCAATAACAGCGGACTCAGACTTTTCCAATGGTGTCTTTTTAGTAAAAACAAGAAATTCTACCTCCGTTTCAACAGTAAATAAAGTTACTTTCTCTTTCTTATATTCACAAGTCATTAACGTTTCTGGCACTGATCCTTGAATCTTTCTTGCAACGTCTTCAACACTTCTAATAACTTCAAATTGCTTCTTTACTCGGATGCTCCTTTTTTGTAATGCATACAATGGCACGATTCTACATCAAAAATCAGTGACTTTCCTCTCCGAATTCCACCTACGTCCATTATACCAATACCTTGATGAGAATGTTGTTCTGGAATACCCTAAAGTATGACTCAAACCCTTACCCAATAGAAGAAGAACATGCTTCCCTTCCTTCAACAATTTTGTTGACCCCTTTACGACTGGTCTGTAGAAGTTATTCAAAGTCAGCTTAAAGAGATCATTTATTCGTTGAAACATTCTACCGATTTCCTTTTCTGTATCTTGTATGCTCATTGTGGGAACGTTAGAATCAAAAGTGGACGTTGCAAATGCCTTTTGAATTTTAATCATGTTTTGGACAGATGGTAGAGATGTTGAAAAAGGATGTAAGGTTAGATGATGAAAAGCCCATGTACCATGTAGACTATTTTGAAATATGCGAAAGCAATCATCCTTCTCTCGCACTTCTTCATGTAATTCAAAATAGTTGTTTTTTAGCAAACTGATATCGTTGTAATAAGTAATTTCAGTTAGAGCAACTTCATGGGGACCTTGCAGAGTAATTGGATTAGCGAATTCAACAGAGTATTGAGATGGTCTGTTGCCTGGGAATATCTTTGGGTTGCTATTGCTTGAAAGAATGATGTTGAAGTTAGTAGACATGTTGACCTCATATATGTAAGAAGTCACATGTTATATTAGCTTAAAAGCTACGAGTTTCTCCCACCTCCACATTTTGTAGATCCTGGTGCGTTATACAACTATTGAATGAATCAGGATACCCCTTCCATTTAACTAGATATTTCCTTTGATTGCCATGACCTTTCTTCCTGATTATTTTATCAATCATATAAACCTCGTCACTTCTGTCTACTACTTGCAATTCATATGAGTAAAATTTTCCTTCAATTGGATTACTATGGTAATCTATCAATTTGTACATGATGGGTCAAAATTTTCTATTTACTTCATCTACAAAAAACTCTTCTTCAGTCCAAATAGGTAGATACCCCTTCTCAAATGTAGACTTAACCTTCGAAATCCGAACTCTTTAACCAACATTTATTTTGTTTTCATTGGAAATGTTTTTCGCTTTCTTATCATACAATCGAAGCCATACATCCATTGCATTACCTATGGTAACATCAATTGGTCGCATCTTAATAATACGATGATAGCTTTCATTGTAGTTCTTAACAAATTTCTGCAACTCATCTAGCCAAAAATGTGTATTTTTTGCAGTGAAATAGCGCCACTTTTTCGCTTTCAATGTGCGATTGAACCTCTCAACCATTGCAGTTTTATAAGCACTTTTAACGCTAAACAATTCCACATTATGACTTTTGAGGAGCCTTCGAACATGAGAGTTCTCAAATTCCTTACCTTGATCGGTCTGTATTCTTTGTGGAACACGCCCCTCATCGAAAATACTCTGAAAAGCCGCTTCAACTTCTGTTCCTCGTTTAGATTTCAGCGCACGTGCCCAAGCATAACGAGATAAAGTATCTATTACGGTTAAGATGTATTTATAGCCATCATTGTACAGTCATGTCAGCCAAGACCGCTTGCCATTGACTATCTATATTGTCAACAACATATTTTCTCGTTGGAAACCGCTTTCTCGCATTTTTGTGAAGAGTGTAAGTCGGTTGACTCCTTAACCATTTCTTGACTTTCTCTATTCCCACACCTGCTGCACGAGCTAGAACCTCCGGACGACTGAAACTTGCGGGGTGGTTCAAGTCGTAATAAATCTTTCTAAATTTCACTGCTGTACTCATCGTCTTTGTTCTGAGTTGCACGCGTATTACTCGCACAGCAACTGCTAACACAATTGATATCAACCTCTATACCCTCTTCTCCTTTACCTTCGAGCGCAGATTTCAGACAGCAGCAAAACTTTTGTAGCGACATGATATGAGAGAAGCAAAGCTTAATTTATATTTGCTTAACATTTACTATAATCCTTTCCAACACGCATTGAGCGCCTAATAGCTCTTTTTGGTTGAATATCATCGGGATCATGAAGCTCTCACTTGACCGCCATCGTGGGTGTTTTACTTTTTGATCCATCTTGTAAGTGACCCTTGTCCAACTCATTCACAGTCGGTCCTCCAATAACATTGTGTGGTACATTTTGATCAGATAAAATTTTCTGAAAATATGACCACCCTTGTGGTGCACCTAGTTTTTGCCTTACATCTCTGACAGCATTTGCAGAAGGTCATCTATGTGACTATTTCTAATAACATCACCAGTTGTTTCATCTATTATCTCCCCTCTCTCATTGAACTTCACATGTGGATCAATGAAGTCAAATAATCGCTCAGCGCGCACACGATATGGTCGAGGTGTTGACAAGGTTATAAATCGTCGCAACTTATCACGAATCTGTCGCCTCTCATCAATGTTTTCTGCTGCTAACTGCATTCGTCGATAGGGATCCTTAATCTTCTGAATTTCCATATCCTTTTGTGTTAGTTCCTTAAGTTGATTCGTGATAGGTTGATCTATATTTTTGACTTCTTGTGCACTTTGTAATGTAGTCAATTGTACATACTCCTCTTCAAGAATGACTACCATCTTTGAATACGACATGTTTGTAATGATAAGGGAACAAAGTACATTGCTTAAAACTAGCTGTGAACCGAGAAAACTGTCATTGGTTCAACGGAATTAGGTATGATATTAGTTCGAAATCGAAGTCGTTCCGGACATTCCTAGGTTAGATCAATAAATAGATAACCATGTGGTTTCTTAATTACATCTTCATATATTTTTGAAAGATAATTTCAATTTGTCAATTTTTTTGGATATAATTTCAAGAATAGCGTTTCGAACTCGGGTAATTCCTTACAGCCAATTGCTTCCTCTAACGCCTTCCTCCAATGTGTAGGAGCACTTTCGGGCAACACAACGCATTCCTTTGCCAAAGAGTCGATTGTTTTGAGTATCATCTGCTGCCATTTCGGAAAGGTCACTCGCATTTGTCACATGTTGCTATATCCAGATGAAGACATACCATTACTGTGGAAAAATGGAACTTGAAGGTAGAAACCATCGTCACCATAGCTGAACGTTTGGAAGTAAAAGGTATTTCCAATCCCTTGAACCTTCCTTGTCGGTCGGAATTTAAAGAGATCACGTTCAAATGGTTCGCTCTCCTCTCTAACTATAAACATTTTTTGAGACATAATTCAATGTTGTACTTATTCCTAGCTTTTCAACCGTCAGCGATGAATGATAGCTTGAAAGTGATTAAAGAGTACAAGCGCGTCTCTCTAATATACATATTCACATGAGTCATCAATCAATGATGACGTGTCAATCCATGCTTCGTCGTCTACAGCAACACTGCGGCACCTGCTACAACTTTCCCTAGTGGACTGTTGAGTACATTGTAAATGCTGTTTCCAATATCATTCAACATATTCAAAACCCACCACCTCCACGTTGAAGTAAGTTCCGCCTTTTTATATCACTGCTTCTTGGATTTGAAAATTTTCTAATGCTGTTTAGAGAATCAGTACTCAATAAAGGCTTGTATATTGGGAGGTATTTGTGTATTGCAAAGGCTAAATCACGGATGAAATCATCACTTGAGTTTTGAATTGATTTGCACTTAACTTTATTGTTTCGCATGCTGTTTAATTTTCGCAACGCCTTCTTAAACTTACTTGAAGGTCTAAAAGAACCATTCTTCCGAGAAAAAGATGCCTTTCGTTTTGCAGTCATTTTTATTCTGTTAAAAGCAAAGCATTTATGGAAATATACATTTTTGCTTAGTTCCATGCAACAAAGTCAAACGGTAACAGATGGTAGGTCGTAGTCATCAACATCACTCAAGGTCTGAGTCGTTGCAGTTATAAGCTGTTCTATATTACACATTAAATCCTTTGATAGAGGACAGCATGAACATTATGGTTTTGAAGCGAAGACTTTTAAAAGATTAGCACAGTATGCTCTAAACTTGCACTGCCACATTGACGCTCATCGACGGGGTCCGGTAGACATGTCCACCTTGAATTTACCACCATTTTCTTCATAGTGGCTAAATGCGATTATATCATGCAAACAAGTCTTCAATTTCCGTGTTCTCATTTCACAATAGCGACGAGAACTCTGTGGAATAGCTTCCGTCAAACTCAGAGGCTTGAACACTTCATCGAGCCAAAATCTTAGTACTCGCGTAAGGGCATTGGTCAATGTCCTCATTAAGAGTTTCTGAAGTTCAATATCATCTTCACAATGGTAGAATGTGACAATATCCTCCATCAGATCTATGAGATCAGCTTTGTAACCAATAACATCATTTGCAGAGTAGAAAATCTTGCTAGTAAACAGATTGTCTTTGTGAATAATTGAAACAGGAATGATCGTGGTAAATGGCATGTTTATTAATGTCTACAATCCTCAACAGGTATGGTTGTAATAGAAGTGTGATAACCTTATATACAAAAGCTGCACAATAGCAACCAATCACAGACACGCATGATGACTCATCATGAACGATATACAGTGACTGTTGAAATTATTTCTTCATCACAAAGGGGACAAAATATAGTTTCCAAGGGTATATAGCATGTAGAACACATGACGAAATGAGAACATGGTAACAAGAGAAGGGATTTTTCCCGTTCAAAACAACTAATGCAGTTCCGTTCACATAATAATTCGAACGTCTCCATCTCTAATTTGTTTCTGAAGTCACTTTCATTGATAGAACATTTCGATAAATCAATTGAAGGTTTCACTTTTTTTATCTCCGTTTCAGAAAGTTCCAATTTCATCCTCCTAATTTCACTGTCTTTATAATGTAGCTTTGAGAAATCTTCTATCCAACTATGATCCAAATTAGCATTCATGGTATGCTCATCCAGATTCATTAGTCGTTCAACTAAATCACCAGCTTTGATATTTTCATTTAGATGTGTAACAGTTTCTATAGCCTTTAGCGAATAACCAAGGTTTCTTGCAACAATCCATGAAATTGGGAACTAGTCATCAATATTCACATCAACAAACAACTTTCACGTATTCATAACTTAACCTAGTTATGAAAATCAATACAATTGTCATCAATGGTCACAATTGTCGCATTTGAGCATGCAGTCTCAAAACAAACATCTGTTTAAGTTCCGAAATAGATGTTCGCATCCCTATTCTAATTCACATACTCTAATTCAATTTCGGAACAAGCCGTTCCGATCCCAACACACAAATAAGTGTACCGAATCATTAAGTATGATCCCAATTCGGCTATCAATCGGAACGCGGTTCCTATTTACATGATCGAAACATATTCCGATTGGCAATTCGGAACATGTTCCTATCCATGTTCGCATTGGCAATTCGGAACATGTTCCCATCCAGGTACCTATCCACTATCAGTGCGTCCGGAAAACTAACTACTATCATGTGCTTGGTGAAAATCTGAATTTTCGTGATTGGGAAACTGTATCGAAGCCCACCATAGACACTACAAAATCAAAATGCATCGTTATACGTGAATCACCCCATTGTAACCCGTTTTGTGTTCCAGGAATTGATTTTGTGACGGAACGTAAGATCCTCGGGATGGTGTGGAGTGATGATTTTAAATAGCATAACTATTTTAGGTATTCTGAGAAATTGTTCGTGCAGCGTCTCCATAGTCTTAGAGTGCTGAAATGTATTGTAAGTAAAGCAGATCTTATTTGTATTTACAACTCTCTGCTGCGTTCGCTTCTTGAATATTGTTCCTCCCTTTTAATTTCATGTCTGTGTATTTATGCAAGGTTAGAGAAATTACAACGCCCAGCTCATCAAATAAATTTGTGGATTTAACTTTAAATGTAATTGCCTGCCATCTCTATCTTCGAAAGACGACTTGAAAATTCAACTTAAGGTTTTGGAAAGTATACTTCTACAGATCATATATTGCATGGTACAGCATCGCCCAACAGCAAACGATCAGGTCAAATGATTGTTGATTCTTACAGAATCAAACGCCGGTGTGATGCTTTCTTTGCATCCGAAGTGATGTTGCAACACGCTCGCCACTCTCTGGCTGTTGTCTAAAAGCCGGCCGACACCTTATTGTTTGACAGAGTGTTACAATTTCCGGTAATATGCGATATTGGATCTTCCACAATACACGTATACAGCAGAAGGGAGAGGGGGTTTTCTAGTGCTGTCCACTGTCTGGCCATGCGAAAGAGGGTGGGTGGGAGGGGGGGGGGTTAGCACCTTACACGCATCAGTATCATCTGCTGAAAAGACAGTCCGTGCTCAACGAGGTCTTAGTTCTGAATACCGATGCATCATGACTCAATCACGCTTAATGTACGAGTACTTGCTTCTACTGCATGTCTACTATGGAATCGAACGTGTCATCTGTTAGAAGAGACCGAGAGTGCCTTCGCATCACTGACCACCTGTGTGACCTCGTAATTAAACACTGACAATATGCAATGCCCCGCTCATCTTCTTCGTCACTTTATCCCATCAATCAGAAAAGACTGTGGTCTGTGAAGTGAAGTCCTTATAGATGGAAATCCTTTATAATCACTGGTCGCAACTTGTACAACTCTCTTATGTGTTGAATGGCGTAGCGACGAATGCTCATCTGGAAACAAAGCTTCTCTCTTTACTAATGCTTGCAGCTTGGTTTTTTCAGAGATTCTTCTTTTGTACACTTGTTTTAACTCATCTTTAGATAGAATTATCACAAAGCAGACATCTGACCACTTATTCACTGCTTGTTTTCAACCCCAATATTGCTTGTAGGCCTTCAGCATGGTGTATTATATAGTACTGGTGCTACTTGCAAGTGAAATTATAAATGCATTAATAGTAGAGTAGAAGTTCAGTCGTCTTTAAGTTGTTAATTAAATATATCAGAGATCTGTTTCAATTTTGATCATTTGACAATTACACACCTAAACTTAAACACATGCACCAAAGACAAAATAATTATTTAATTATTACTATTTTGGTAATAGCATGTTTGACGGCCATACATATTACGAAATACAAATTGATTGGATAAAAATGACACGTTAAAAATTGATACTAAAAATTATGGAGTTGACCATAAAGAAATTTTGATACCTCGAATAAAATATCGCTCCGACAACCCTGGAGATAAGGTATTCCTCGATTTTCCTTCATTATTAATTTTGTTCTCGTGTGGTCTTGCCATTCAAATGTGTCAAAACCAATGGTCAGTGCACACTAAAAAACTAACAGAAGAATAGTCGGAAATGCCGTTAGATTAGTGATCTTCCGTTATTTTAGTGTCATACTTCCATTACAACTTCACAAATAAATTCTCCCGTTACTATTTTTCGACATATTTTTCACGTTAAAATGCAACAGCAGCTGTGTTATTTCGTAACAGTTAACACCAACACCATTTTCGCTTCGCACAACTAATTCATCAATTTCTTCATCATGCACAGCGCTTCTGACCACGGAGTAAGTGTATGAACGTTGAGCACATGTATTGTGTTACCTTTACTTTGTACAGAAGGCTATTGAAGTGAAATGAGGTCACTGAAAAACGAACCTGATGAACAATAACTTAGTTGTGTTAAATGGTCACGATACTGATGTCTCATCAACTGATTAAACTGTGTCTGATTATGGTCTTACTGTATGATTTAAAATAGATTTCTTGGAAAACCTGGAATAAAATGTAATGATTTAAAATACACTCATGATTCTGATTGATGCTTCTATCTTTATGACTGTTAACTTCAAAAAGTTGGCGATGCTTTGACAGTGGTGCGCTTGTTAAAGATATGCGCACAACCATCGAGGAATTACTCAGCATCAAAGAGTAAGTAGAGAGAAATTTCTTTTGAAAATGAGAACATGTAAAATCTACAAACCGTCGATATTTTCAGACTAACTTACAAAATCCTCGTATTCTTATAGTTTCGTCTTTCGCCACTTATCTCAGATACCGATAGGTGTGCAAGACGTGTAATATAACATCAAATTAAATATTTGAATCTGAAATTCCGAAATATGACTTGTTCTCATGTAAATCTGCATAGTTTTACAAAGCATGTGGTGATTCTCAGATTATTGTTTGAAATTATCTCAAAATTTATAGAAAGTCATCGAATTAGCGAGAATTAATTGTAGATATTTTATGAATTTAAATTCATTCTGTGATTAAAATCAGCTCAATGAAAAAACTAAGTTTATAGGTAAATAAGTAGTAAATAATTTATAAGTAGCGAAATTATTAATTACCCAGCAGTAATGTCTGCGTATTCTGTCTCAAGTGAAAAATGAGAATAAACGTTGTTTACATTCCGTAGAACATTAGGCACGGAGCCTTTGTGGACGCGCTATATTTATCCCACTGTCCTTCTTTTTTGCTGATTGCTTAGCAAACTTTGAACCCAGGTCTCCGGAACGCTGAGCAAGCACTTTTCTCTGCGCACACGTAGAAATATTTCAAAATGATGGATGGCATGTGTTGGCACACTCGCGATGCATCTATCTGTGTGGGTAATTTCAGGGGCATATCCCTTTTTCAAAATATCGGTACTGAGTGTCAGTGCGAACTTCACATACGTGACTGCAATATCTAAACGGTGCTCAATGTGAGACAATGATCATATTGAGTTCGACATTAGGCTGTAAACAATAAAGCTTCACATGATTCTTCACGTAAACAGTAGGCTAAATGAAGATTCGTCGGTCATACTATTAAAAGAAACATGCAGCAGCAATTGAGGTTCTACGTGGAAACTTGGTCAATCGGAAAGTACTGTACTCTCTTCATTGTCAGCCAACTCCGATATCGTCGTGCGGTCCGCTGATAAAGGTGTCCGGACAATGGGTTGTCATGGATTCCATCTGTTGCAGTGCCGAATGTGAACGACAGCTGAACGATACTATCTTTTATAGTAGTATATCTTCTCCTTTGTCCTCACCACAAATCCTGTCCTTCCACGCATTCTGTGGTTTCTACGGTCTCAAGAAAAAATCAATGAACACTTATTTTTCTTCTGCCGCCTCAGTCGCCGAAGCCACGCAAATTTAGCGTCCGGCCAAAGATCCACATGTCTGTTTGGCCTGACATCAACATGCCATGTGGTCGTCAATAATTACTGATGTCGATACGGACACGAGCAATGTGGACCGATCCATTGAGTACTTTGTGTCACCGATTGTACACAAGCTGAGTAGCATTATCCTTGACTCTGCTCATCTCATCGCCATTCTCCGTTCCTGTTCACTTAAAGACAGTTCCCTCCTCTGTACCATGGACATGCACTCTTTATGTAACAGTGTGCCAAAAGATGAAGGCATTCTTCGTGTCGAGCGCGCGTTCTTCCACAATCCTGATCCCACTCGTCCAGACTCAGACATTCTTCAATTTCTGCGTTTTTCGTTGAATTTGTAATGACTTCACATTTGACGACAAGTGATGGTTGCAGCGGTCTGGTGTGGCGACGGGCAAGGTATTTGGAGGGTCGTTTCCAAGCATATACGTTGGTGAATGGGAGACATCAATTACTGGTGATTCGTTTATGGCCTGAGTTTGGTTGCGCTTCCAGGACGACGTTTTCATGATTTGGGATCACGATATTTCCGAATTACTTTTGTTTCGAGATAGACTCAAGGCTGTTGATCCTCATATTCAAGTGGACCTCTGTTATCATCACGACGCATCAGGTAACTCATTCTAAAAATCTACCGGAATTCTGAGAACTCCATGTACCATCCAGTGGAATCATTTAAGGATACAGATTGCCATCACCTCTTTCATCCTGATTCCCATCATGCCAATCATGTTCATCGTGGCGGCGTCACTGTTTCCGAAATTCTGCGGTGGTCAACACGTTCATTGAGCAGGTCTGACTTTGATGGTGTTTGTCACACGGTGTTTCCATCTTGGCGTATGCAGGGTATCACGCTAACCTGTATCCGCAACCTCATGAGGAGGGCTCTCCGTCTCACTGCTCTTGTAACCAGGATTCTTTCTTGTGGTGGTCGCAGATGTGAAACCTGTCTCTTCGCGGACAGCAGAACATTTTTCAAAGTCGATGCGCATGGGCTTGCGTATCGCATACTGCATCGACTCTCCTGCGCTTGACTGCTAGCGTTGTGGAAAGGTGCACGTCGGGCAATCGTCGAACGAGCTTCGTTGCTGCATCTCCGAACACTTGCGTGACATCAGATCGAGCAACCTTTAGAGTCCTCTCACGCATCATTTCATTGAACACTGCATTCCTAGTGACTTTTCCTTCTTTGCTGTGGACAGGATGCTATTCCCAGTCGACTCGACATATGAAGTAAAGCAAATAGATCCGCACGTTCCGCTCTGTTCGACCCTTTGGCCTCAACCGGAACGCTGGTAGCAAGAATTCCACTATGAACATTGTAACTTTTCCTGTTGCTCAACAGTGTCATTCGCCAAGCCTGTAGCGCTCAGCAGAGATGTCTATGAGCGGCTTAGGAAACTCCTGTCTTTCCTTCGCTTATCTTCTACGGTCACTCATTTTACATTACTTGATTTATTTTATTTTTCTTTCTTGTCACTGTTTCCGAAATTCTGCGTTGGTCAACACGTTCATTGAGCAGGTCTGACTTTGATGGTGTTTGTCACACGGTGTTTCCATCTTGGCGTATGCAGGGTATCACGTTAACCTGTATCCGCAACCCCATGAGGAGGGCTCTCCGTCTCACTGCTCTTGTAACCAGGATTCTTTCTTGTGGTGGTCGCAGATGTGAAACCTGTCTCTTCGCGGACAGCAGAACATTTTTCAAAGTCGATGCGCATGGGCTTGCGTATCGCATACTGCATCGACTCTCCTGCGCTTGACTGCTAGCGTTGTGGCTAGCGTTTCTTTCTTGTTACTTGTTTTCCTATAGATGATCTTTTACACATTCTTTGGAGTTTCCTTGTATGAAAGTCTCATATTCATGATTGTGCATGCCTTTAGTCTCTGACTACCGTGACGTCATCGCAGCAGTTTCCGACACTCGTGCCTGCCCATGGGTGAGATTCTTCCGGAATTGGCATGAATTTTATTGGGTCTCGAGATTCGTCCAAAAAACGCTATAAAACATAAGGGTGGGTGGGGGATAGGGTCTTTTTTCTATACAGTTGTTCAATTTTTGAGCACGTTTTGAGAAACAAAAAAATTTAATACTTGCAATGACAGTCATCTTTAATTACCTATATTTTGCTTCATTTGTGATAAATCGTTTGAATTTTAATCCTGGTGGTGTCGATGAAGATCTCCGACTCCGATAGATCGTGTGTGATATATATACCCTTTTCCTCGATGCTTCAGCATGGCCTAACATGATTTCATATACGGTGTAGGCCTCTATTCGTGAGATGATGAGTTGCAATAAAATTTTATATGGATGTTGGGCTATGTGTTATTTACAGTTTGGCCATATGAGTGAATCTGCGGTCTTAAACGAGGGATGAGGTGAAGAGAAATCTGGGAATGATAAATCAGAGCAGTTGATTGTAGCCTATATTCAATTCAGATGGGGGAATTTACATTCCACATAACAGCTCATCACACATCATAGCTCATTACACATAAAGAATGGTGTATATAGTTAAATATTTATAATATAATGCTTCTACAACATACTCCCTTATAATTCTAGTGTCTTATGAGTTAAAGCTATTGATTTTGTAGTTATCCAGTTTTAGGCCAATGGCAGATCGTCATAGGCCGACAAACATCAGTAAGTAGTAAAGAAATGGTGTTCCGGTAATGGCGTCTTGCCAGAATCTCACTCATGTGCCTGCATTGTCATTTATGGTTCGATGACGACTTCTATGCCACGACACGCATTGTTAACAACAGCCAACACATTCTAAGTAAACTGTCATTGTCACCACAGTCGAAGCCTTCGCAAGGCGAAATATTTTGTGCTCTATAAAACAAAGTGACAATTACAAGAGCTGTTTTTCACATATAAAGTAGAGTGAGTGACTCACACTTTCACAAGTAAGTGCTTTACATCAATGTCTACTACCGCACATTGAAATTGACAGCAATAAAACCTGCAGAATGGAAGTTAACCTTCATGCGATACACAATAGTGGCACATTAATCGCACGCATTTTCATTTAGATACACATGTCAACGTCTGTATCATTGGGTTAGAATCAACCAGTTTGAACTTTTTTCGAAATCCGATGATGAATCAGTAATACGCAACTAAAGATGTCACATGGTAATTATGTGAGTCTATTTATTTTGCCCCTTTGCGAATTTCATGCCTCTGCACAAGTATACATGCACGTTTAAATAGGTACATGTAGGTATCAACTCGGATTTGTCAGCGGGAATGACTACAATTATGGAAATTTATATTCTGCATTTTCATTCGATAGTTCTACAATTAGTTTAGAAAACTGAAAACTTATGTCCATGCCGCAGAATCATTAAACGTTAGGTAATTGACCTTTTTGTACTTCACCCTTATGTCATAAAGTATACAGCTCACAACATTGACTTTATCGCGGTATGCATTGGTCAGCTGCATCAAAGTTTTTAACAATAACTGTCATGTCCTTCACTGATCTTGAACACTTGATTAACTTCTCATCAAAACATGTCATGACAGATAAACCTAACAAAAGCTTGCAAGTGCATTCAAGTTGTCATTTTAACATTCTCACTTTGTGACATGACATCATCAACCACACGTTCGCCGGATATTGACCAAGGATGGGCAATTGTCATTGCCTTGTGTGCATTCTTGACCATGACTTTGACTTTTGGAATTCAATTCAGCTCTTCCGTCTTCTACGCCATGTTTTTGGATGAATTTGGAGAGTCTCCGGTCGCGACTTCATGGGCTGTTAACCTGAGTATATTTTGTACGTTTGCTGCGGGAATTCCAGGCAGATTTCTTGTTTGCATCGTAGGCCCACGCTGCACAGTTGTAATTGGATGTTTGATTTCATCAACGGGCTTTATTGCCTCTTCATTTATAACCAGTGTTTTGGGCGTCTTGTTTTCGTTCGGACTACTGATAGGCATTGGCTTTGCTTTTGTGTATTTGACTGTGTTTTCAATGATTCCTGTGTACTTCGAGAAATATCGAATATTGGCTACTGCTCTTGGAACTGTTGGATCAGGATTTGGGAATTTTGTAATCCCGCCTTTGATCGACTTTCTCGTGAATGAATATACGTGGAGAGGAGGATTTATCATCCTCGGAGGAATCAATCTCAACATGCTTGTTGTCGCTGCAGCTCTTATCCGTCCCCGTCAAGTCGATGCAATAGATGATGAGCCTTCTACCAAGTTGGAAACGATTTCTGAAAGATGGGAAAAAGTGAAGAAGTCTTTAGGAGAGTTTCTGTCCGGTTTCTCTGTATTTCGAATGCCTCTGTTTCCATTGATTTGTCTAAGCCAACTCACCCTTGCATGTGGTATTAGTGGTTTTACAACTCACATATATAATTATGGACGTGTTTCTATTCCCAGTTTGACTTCCACGCAATTGATCTTCTTGCCATCGCTTGCTGGTTTGGCAGGGATTGTTGGACGTATCGTAGTTGGAGTGATCGCACAGTCATCCCGAGTTCATGTCGTTCTGGTGTACATGGTCAGTTATTCATTCGTGGGTGTAGCAAACATCGGAGTATCATTTGCAAACAGTTATGCAGTGATTGTTTTGTTCTGTGTATTTATGGGCTTATCGTTTGCAGGGAACGCTATCATCTATGAAGTAATAATCCACAATGTAGGCCTGGAGTCATACCAATCAGGTTTGAGCTTCAACATGTTAAATGTTGGAATAGGTTTACTTCTAGGAGGTCCTATCGCAGCTTGGCTGTATCAAATGGATCCATCGTATTACTGGAGTTTCATAATTCTTGGTATCATAGCTTTCATTGGAGTAGTCATTATTTCACCATCTTGGATAACGATCAAGGATGGGAGAATTGTGCAGAGAAAACCAAGAGATGACGAAATGGCATCTGATGATGAAAAGCGAACAGACGAGAATTTGTGTACAGTTTCCAAGAATTCCAAGACTCAGTATGATTCAATACAATCAGCTGAGCGCCTTGCTTCATCAACTAGCAAAGACAGTGGTCCCATGCCAGAATAAGCTTAAAATGAAAAGACGTATCAAGGTGAATTCCTAGTGTCTTGAAATAGAGACCTTTTAATTTCAATGCCCGTGTATTTATGCAAGAAGTTAGAGAGATCAGAACGCCAAGTTCATCTTTTTTGTGTATTTTTGTTGATGCCTTTTTCTCTTGATTCGAAAATTTGTAATTCACGTTTAGCCTCACGATTTTTATTATTGAGACCTAATGAAAATGTACGTCTACTATTATTATTATCACATAATTTGTGGATTTGACTTTAAATGTGACTGCTTACCATCTTTATCTTCAAGGCGACTTGAAAATTCAATTATAGTTTTTGGAAAGTGTGCTTCTACAGATCATATTGTGTGGTACATCATTGCCCACCAGCAAACGATCAGGTCAAATGATTGCTGATTCTTACAAAATCAAACGCCGGTGTGATGCTTTCTTTGCATCCGAAGTGATGTTGCAACACGCTCGCCAATCTCTGGCTGATGTCCAAAAGCCGGCCGACACCTTATTGTTTGAGAGAGTGTTACAATTTCCAGTAATATGCGATATTGGATCTTCCACAATACACGTGTACAGCAGAGGGGAGAGGGGGCTCTGTAGTGCTGTCCACTGTCAGGCCATGCGAAGGAAGGCAGGGGGCAATTGGACGAGTCCACTGGACACTTAGAGCGAAAATGTCAAACTTATTGTTGTACGTATGTACCACAAATCTACTTTTTGTCATTTTGCAACTATGAGTTTGAACATTGATTAATGTCTGGTTTGAGATCTTACATGAAAAATTGTGTATCAGTCAACCGTGTTTTATTAATACCTTTGTTGATGAAGAACATCTGGAGAGAGACGAAATTCATAAGGTGTAAATATTTTGTCCAAATAGGCTTAGCCAAGAGATATTTGATTGTTTATTATTATTATTGTTTATTTTTATATTTGATTGCTAGATGAGAAATAGAGGCCCAGCTGTGAGACGTGTTTCGGTCGTTAGTTATCGTAGCAAAATATCGTTACGGCAATGGGATAATACTGTTATTTTGTTGGCTGTGCGATTTGCGAAACGACTAAAAGCCTTAGAAATGGCATGCTATATAAAGCATTTAAGTTACTGATATGATCTGTCAAGTTTGAAGAATTGTCATTCAGTAGTTTCTCGAAAAGAAATTTTTGTTTATGTATTTTCAATATATACAATCATGTAATATGCAGCTGTAAAATCTCTCTATTTTAAGCCTTTGAAAACGCGTCTTTCTTTGAATCACTTTAATTATACTGTTACGCTTGAAGACGGTTTCTAAAATCAAAATACAGAACAGAGTATATACAATCTTTAAACAAAACTTAAAATACAGCAAAACTTACCAAATGGTTCATGGCTTAAACAAATAACACCATCTCATGACAGTATTACAAATTGCAGCAGTGTTAGAACGACGTTAGAAGGAAGAATTAAAAGTCACAGATTATAGTAATCACAGTCAAGTTCTACATTACGTAGATAGATGAAGATATAGCAGCGCCATAACCTAACCATAGACTTCTAAATTTCTCTGGACAGATAGGTTGAAATTGGCATCATACATGATCAGGTCAGCAATCCTAAATTTGACTACCTTACAAATAGAGAGTCATCAAGCGTTTTGAAATTGTAGAGAACGTATTGCCAGCACAATTCCAGTGAAGAACAGTATGTATGTATATTTATGTACATTGGGAGTTAGGAAGCACATGACTGCATGTTTGTGCGTTAAACTCATGTGCTAGACCTCGTTTTTTGCTAATTTTGCGATTTTTCATGAACAATTTTTCGATGTCATGAACACATTTCTTGCACACGCTGTTGAAATATTTCATTGAAATTCGGCAATCTGATTCATGTCCGTGTGTACAGCGAGATTTTGTGAAGAAGTAAGCGGAAAAGTCACCAGGAGAAATGATATATCGATACATCGATATTCTGAGCACCTTTTCTCATTTTTAAAGTAAGAAGCTATTTTCTTAGACAGCTGGATCTCACCCTCCAGCAAAGAATGCACGGTTGAAGCACAGATACGTCTGGAGGAAAGACACCTTGATAAATTTTACTCAACAGTTTTGCAGCTTCAAGGATATCGAACATTGCCAATTTAATATTTCTGACAGTGCATTCATAGCAGGAATCACATCTTTTTACATTTCAGAAGTGAAAGGCAACACGCACCACTGACATCATTTCAATTTTTAGGATGCATATTGAAATCCGTCTTTGCATGCAAACATTTACATCCTGTGCACATTTCATCTTCTGTGGCTGACTGCATGATATTTTGTTATCAGCATTTCTCAAACTGAGTCCGGAAAACTTCAGTAAAGAAATTGTCTCTATTTTCTTGTCAATCTCTGTGCGGTGACGCATGGAGATAAAATAATTTGACGTGTCCACACAAAACATTTCTGAATATAATCCGATTGCACTTTCTCGAGTACTTGTCATTGTTCTCAGAAGAGTCTCCATCACAGGTCGGATTGCTGCATATCTGTTCCAACCCCTCAGAAGTGGCTGATCAGGTTGGAAATGCTAGTTGCGTCCATCATTATTGTTCTCATGAAATTAAAGAAGGATCTCCGTTTTCTGTTCCTCTTGATCTCAGGACATTTATAGTGTGGGAATCTGCAGCTTCTCTTTTCCACTCGAAATTGTCCCTTACCATGTTCAATGATATGGGTGGATCTAGCGTTAGTCTTCCTTTCGTTGACTTCGGCTTCACCATCAACTTTCCCAAGTATTACATGATTGAATCCAATTTCGAATTTCTATTAGTGGCTGGTCATCCAGATATTATACAAAAGTCATCAGATTGATAACTTTGGAAAACTTGTGATAAATGATATGTGCTTGTTGGAATGGATCTCTCTCTCTACGTGATAGATGCGAACATTCGCAGAATTTTCGACAGTCAATGATGCGACGACGCTGAATGGAAGATGTATACTCATGATCGCCATTTTTAGCCCATGATCGCTTTGAGATATCACAAACCCAGATGGAATGATTTCCTTGCAGATTTTAGACAAAATTGTCATACCAAAGAATCTTCCGTATGCGTTTCCATTGGCAGAACATTTACTTGAAAACGTGGCCATACCGGATCGCATTTTGTAGTTGTTTGGGAAAGCATCTAGACAGATAAAGGAATTTTGGTTGCACTGTCCTTTAGATAACGCTTTTTCATTTTTTAGTTTTCCTTCTTTGCATGCGATAATAATCTATGTCCTCCGTGGTGGCATTGAAGTCAGGTTCGTGGAAGTGAAGGTTACACAAGACGGAATGTTTACTTGGGATATGATACTTTCTACTAACTGGATGCAACTACAGATTCATATTTCCTTGTTATGCAGAGGAATGTATTGATGCTACACCATCATTGCATTTCGGTTGACAACCAGCTGCGGTATATTTGCTTGGTATTTTGCATGCGATTGAATCGCACAGGAGATTAATCTAAAATAGTCATTTATCACTTCGATTAGCTACAAAATTCGATCTTCTGTAACACAAATGTTGGTTGGTCTGAACATGTATAAAATGATTTCAAATTTTGCTCACCTACATGACCTGTCCAGAGAAATTTAGAAGTCTATGACCTAACCGACTACGGAAAACAAGATATCAAACTCAAACGTTCTGACAACAGACCAAAGATATCACAAATCACTCAAAGCACAGACATCGAAGACAACTCAGCATCAAAGACTAATGAGAACAAACTTTTTCTTATGCATCGTTGGAAAAGTTGACTTTCCAATACAGAAAGTGTCTGGAAAAGTGTCACTTTTCCTTGCTCTTTTTACTTTTCCATGCACTTTATCATGTTTTTGAATTCCCATTTTAAAACACATCATTTGTATTAGAGAATCACACTGCTCATAATTTATGTAGAACACTTTCAAAACAACACTATATTGCATTTGCATGAGTTTGTAATGAATCAAAATCGGCAAAACAATGTCTAAAAATTCAGCACAACATTGTGACAGTTAGAAAAGGTAATAATTTTCGACGAATCACTGGTCGCAACAGCCGAGTTGCTTGACGTTGATTTGTCTAAATCACCAGAAGGACCCATTTTGCTTGATATGGCTAATTTCGAAGAATTGGTGTTATCAATATATTTGAGAGCTGTTTGTTCGTTTCTCCAATTACAGTGCTTCTTCAGAACTGCTGAAGATGTTCCAACTTCTGCTAGCACGTTAGCTGCGCTTCTTCTCACTGCATGTTCCGTATAACTAGATGGATTTCGAAGACCCAGAAAAGTAGCCATTTTGACTGTCATTTTCGCTAACATATGTACACCCATAGGCTGCTTGGTGAAATAGCCTGAACCATCCTTTCGCAAGCGAAAACATTTCATAAAACGCCCGTCAGAGACCGAAAATTGAGCCAATAAATTGTCATATTTTTCAAGGTATTGACACATCTCAATCGGAATATTGAATTTATTTTTCACCTTTTTTCCTTTTTGCTTCGATACGGTGTAGTTTACCCACATTCCTGAATGTGAATCGAATTCAAAATCGTCCACATCTAAAAACACCAAATCAGCGCACCTCAGTCCACCGTAATAACACACAACAATAGCTGCTTTTATATGGATGTATTCACCTGTATTTGGAGCGTCTTTTAAGAACGACAAAATTTCCTCCTTTGTAAAAGTACTAGCTGTCTTTCTGATATACCCCGACTCGAATGATTTGAGCAACATCGTAAGACGAGGAAATTTCTGAAGCGTCACACCGAAATTTAATTGAAATTTGTTATTTATCATTGAATAAACTGACCACAAAGTACCACTCGCAAATTTTTTGATGTTCCTCAAGTAGTCAAAATATTGCAGGAAATCTTCTTCAGTTGGTCTTCGATCATTGAGTTCTGCATAGTCGACGAATTCTTGCCATCTGGTGCTATACTTTTTAGAACTTTTCATTGGATTAATATCAGCAAATATTTCATCACTTGATCTCTTCATCCTCAAGACGATTGCAACATCTAATGAATACAAAAGCCTGCATCACAGCAATATTTCGAATTTGAAATTTGTAGTGTAGATTTCTTTGTGTGATTTCTTTGCAATAATTTGTGACCACCAGAAAGGTGAATAAATGAGAAATTGCCATAGATAGTAATTGAAAGCATAAGAAAAAATGTCATTCCTTCATTGGAAAAGTACTATTTCCATACTCGGATTTCTATTCACACTCGATCGCTGGCGCTCTCTCGTGTGAATAGAAATCCTCGTATGGAAATGTAGCACTTTTCCAATTTCAGGAAAATAATCTTAACATACAGCAATTTAATGCAGTTATCAATCCAAGTGGAAGGAAAAATATTCACATGAAGACTGATGGGTCCATTGTCTGTGGTGATGGGGGATTAATTTATATGCACCCAGTTCCCTCTGTAGATGACTACTAGCAATTTCAGTGGGTATGCGAATGCATTAAGGAATTTAGCTATTACCAGGCTCACAACGCTCTTCGAGCCATTCGCCAGGCAGAAACTATGCTGATGTATTGCAAGTAATTAACAGAATGCATTTCAGGGCCAACCATGGGGCCAACCTTCAGGTGGAATCGATCATCGCAAATCTGTCAATGTAGGGGAAGCTGGGGTGACATGGCAGTGGGGGTCTTGCAGTTAATAGGCTTCATAAATCAAAAATCCGAAATATACATTTCGAAGTACCTCTAGAATAAAGATGCTGGAGCAAGATACCTGCGGATTATTTGCACTTGTACATTTTTTAGGAGCAAAAAACTATTTTACCTGCAAAAATCGTAACTTTTGGAAATGCTCAACTTTTGGGACATTCTCGTCTTGTGATAGATTTGACATAAACCATTATTAAAGATATTTTACTTGGGTCATGGTGCATGGACACCTACAGTGTAAAAACATTCAGATCATATTAACATTGTGTTTGAGCTCATTTTCTTACCTTACTGGGGTTGGGGTGACTTGGCAGTATCATGTTGGGGTGACATGGCAGTATGGATATTGCAAATAATATGCTTCACAAATCGAAAACCCTACTACTTTCTAAAGTAGCTCTGAAATGAAAATACTGTAGAGAAAGATTGTTTCGGGCTTTTTCTTTTTCAGAGCAAAAAATCAGGCCTATTGGCCTACTTAAAATGTAAAAATTGAACTTTTGAAAATACGTAATTCGATGAGCCACCGAGCCTTGTGATAGATTTCAGATAAATCTATGTTGAAGACATTATAATTAGGCCAGAATACATGAACCCTGATAGTGTAAAACGTTCTAGCCGGAGCTGAGGATTTAACCGTAGGCCTACTTAGGTTGGGGTGACATGGCAGTATCATTTTTTGTGTCCTTAATAGTAACTGTTAACTTAATGTTAACTGATGGTAGTGATGTGTTAGTGACTCACACCTTTTAATACAAGTTCACAACTAAACACCTAGTCTATCCATTGGAAAATGACTCAGAAACAGCTACGTCAAACAAATTCTTATTTGTTGATTCGTCGTGTCTTCTGATTGGTTCATTTCAAGTTACAACATATGCAGTGACAACACTCCCTAATTCATTTTCATCTTCGCAGTACACTGCCAAGGACCTACGCACAACGAGTGACGCGCTCTAACTACTCTCGCGATGACGTGCAAAATGCTCTTAACAAGATAGCATAATTGAAGATGCAGTTGCGAAAGTTTCATTTTGTTACGTCAATATCCTCAATATTCTTTTTTATTTTTTCAAGAATATATTTGACGAGATTGCCTGTGATACATGTAACTACGTTTTCTCTTCAGATAGTGACTCGGGAAAAGCATACCAGGTAGCAGAAGTCACGGGACCATTTTGCCATCAACGGATTTTAGGATGGATCAATAGGCCTATTCACTATAATGCTAAAATTTATATGAGCTGCCAAGATTGTGTTTTGCAACTAATTTGGAGATGTTTGTAGTAGCAATTATAATGCAAGCTTAGATCAGTATAATATGAAAAGTTTGTTGATGTTTTATGATACTGCCAACTCACCCCAATAGTGGGGTGACTTGGCAGTTTTAGAACTTTTCTGTAATTGAATTTTCAAGGTCAAGACAATAATTTGTGGCAAAACTGTCTGAAGCAAAAATGTTCCTCATACTCCTCTCCGTCAACCCGTACTAAAGGAATTCTGTAATATTTAGTCGTTTGGCCGGGATGGGCATTTGAAAAAAAACACTGCCAAGTCACCCCAGCTTCCCCTACATTGTATAACATGTTTTTATTTGTTAAAGCCAATTTCATGCCAAATTTTCTGATAGTTCAATTTTATTTTTTCTGTTTCATCATGTAATTTCTTCACATACACATACTAAATACTACACATACTGTAATTGCATATACACGTTAGATTAATACCAAACTTACAACAATCGGGTCTGGCGTTGGTGATAAGGCCGGGCACCGGTGGGCTCGGCAACAGGCCCCATGCCTATTACAGGGAAACTATCTAACTGCATGATCATAAGTAAAGACGCGGCTCATTTTTCTGTTCAGAAAAGTCATATAGAACTGTGTTAAGTCATGTATTCTCACATCTAATCACATAAAGCCCCCCCCCCAATTTTTTACAAACGTCAGTTTTTGCTTCTTGTTCTCGTTTCCGCAATTTAGCAAAGAGACAGCGAAAAGCAAATTTTGATGCTCACTTACAAACATTTTCAAATTCACGCAATATCAGCTGATTCTTACTGACTTCGTTGCACACAAGTAAAAATACGTCTATTTCCTATCTAGCCCTCTATATATTAAATATCTTCGGGCCTACCTTTTTCTTGTGCTCTGTGCATTTAGCTTAGAAGATATGGTACATGCAACCGGCCTATATTCATGAATACAGATCGAAGGACAGTCCAATGCTTCAAGCCCGATTGTCGAATAATCACGAAGAATATAATTTAGCACTGCATCTTGGCCCGTAAATGCAGATTAGTAAAGTTGAATACAGATCCACAATGAATATCAGTAATTGTCCACTGTCCACGGGGATGAGGGAAGGGGTTTGGGCCAATGTCCATGAATTGTCCATTGGGGGGGGGAGGAAGTAAGCAATCCCACTGTTTGTCCCCGTGGATTATGGACGATCCATATACGGCTCATCCCCTTTAAAAACGCTGAACTAGAAATCTGTGTGTCAACTACTCTGTAACAACATCCAGTGTTGTACGCGTCAATGAAAAAAAAACTGACGGCGTCAGCGTCAGCTTCAATTGCAAAATTATTGACGCCGTCAACCAGTCTTGAAATTGACGGCGTCAATTCATAGCGTCAGTTTTACATCATATTTCATCATCTTCTTTGAAACTCAAACGGTTAATAGACTTTGTCGTTGCGAATACTCTTACAGTAGGCCTGAAGATTTCTCCTTCCCGCACTCCGCACGGACAGTTAAACAATGTCGACAGATCCAAAAGCGAATTAGGAATAAAAGTGAAGTCGAGTTTATCGTCAATATATAACAAAATTTGTCGGGAACATTCGCCGATAAGCCTGTCGCACGATGCGTTTGAAACAAAATTTTCGTGGACCAAAAATGGCAATCTCCAATTTTTGGTTCCACACACTTTGCATGGCCAGAGAACCAAAATGATGCTAGCTAAAAAATATTTGACTGATATCTTCAAGATAGTGACACTCAAGATAGTGGTATTCGAGATAGTGACACTTTTTCGAAATTCAAATTCAAATTTTGAAAAGTATGAAATGGCCATTTCTAATTTATATTTTAAGACATTTCTAACAGTTTTGTGAAACCAAAGTAGTCTAGGTTAGCAAATTTCGTCGATAGCTTTCCGAGATGGAGCTCAAAATTTGAAATCCAAATTTAAATTTTGAAATTTAGAAAGTACGAACTGACCAATTCCCATTCCCCTTTTGAAACATTTCCAGTAGTCATCAGATACGGGAAAAGTGAAGTTTTGAAAATTTTACCGATGTCTTTCCAAGATTGATGACAAAATTTTGAATTTTGAAGCAAGGTTTTTTTTTTAACTTACTTTTTTAATTTGTTGCCTACTTTTTCTACTGACGCATTCAAATTATCTCAATAAGGATTTTCTAAAGCTGATAAATCTTGTCAGCGGCTTTTACATTTGCAAAAAATATTGACCTGAATACGATGATCTATTGATGAATGCATAACACCATTTCATTTGTTTCTCACACAGAATTAGACAGGTCGTTTCTTCTTCCGTTTGACAAGAAGGGAAACATTGGAACATGTAACGCAGATGATGGCACAATCTGCTGACATAATACCATAGCAATCGAACAATGAGCAGCCAGTTCAACATTAAACACGCCAAATTGTGTGAAGTTTAAGTGACTGTTATCAACCGGATCACACAGCAAAGAGACACAGACGATGTCAAGTTCTACAGACAAGTTCTACAGAAGTGAATTGTTTACACACTACATTTTGGCGAGTAACTTGTCTGTCATTCGCCGGTCAATCGTTTACAAAGCTGCAAGGAGTGAAACATAGAAATGATCTCCAGTCATAATTGCTTTGGCTTGTACAGATCATTCAGTCGATCAACAATTGAATAGTCATTTTCTGACTCCATTTCAGCCGACAGTTGTTAAGTTAATGATTCATTTGGTGATCCAACATGCCTTATACTCATGCATGTAAAACGCGAGCATATAATGAAGCCAGAAAAATTCTTTGCATTTTGTGTTCACGTCCACTTTCCAATAGAATCAGAATGTTAGTTGAGAGGCACTGTGGATCAGGAATCGATTTTGACGATTATAGATTGCCATTCAGAATTTGCACAGATTGTAGATTGACTTTAGAAGAGTATGGAAAGGGCATTTCCATTTTTTTCCAGACATATTGACACATTTGATTATGAGCAAGTACCCAAGATTTACATGACAAGATAAGTCTTCACCGACAAAGTGCGAGTGTCTAGTTTGCGAGATTCCAAGAGAGAGCAGAAGTAATAAAGCGAAATCTCATCCAGGACGTCCATCCAGTTTAAAAAGACCAACAGTTCTTAAGTTATGCTCTTTATGTTTGAGTTTTCTCCATCAAGGTAAGCCACGCCAATGTAGCAGATCTACTATGCTTTCTAATCTTTCGGAAATGGCTTCTGATAGAAATTGCAAATTGAAGCTTGCATTCTCTGTTCTAGACGACGTACCCATTGATGATCACTGTGAAGTCAGTTTGAGTAGACCAGGCGACGGTCACAAGTGATAGTAGGCCTGTAATGTCAGCATCGGGCATGTTTGGCATTCAAAAGGATTTGAATTTGAGCTTAAGAGAGACTTTGAGACTTGGTCAGCACATAAGAACTTCTTGCAGGTCTAGAAAATGCATTGGATCGTCTCTGAAGAGCAAGCTTCATAATCAGAACCACCACCTTGACAAGTGGTTTGAAGCAAAAAGCCTTGATTTTGTAAGGATTGAGAAAGAGCACACGCCAAGAATAGCAGTCATATGTAAAGATGTCCAGTCACGCGCCAGGTCATTCTATACAGAGGCATAAATGAAGAACGGCTCTCTGAAAATTTGTGCGTCGTTTATTGACAAGAATTCGTCAAATGACAAGCGCACCTCAAAGCTTTCAAGATCACCACCTATGCCACCTAATAAGTATTCAGATGCAGGGGTGAAGCGATTGATGATTCTCGCCATTGCCCTTGACATACACAGGAATCATGCGAAAATGTGAAGAAACTGTGGATTCATGCAAGCCTTCATAATCTATCAGTATCTAATGTTATCACATGTGATCGCAAATGGGGAATATCATGTTCGGTCTTATGAGCCACGGGTCACTGCATCCTTGCACTTGGTGCAAAGTTGACAGGAAGTCAGTAGAAGAGCAGTCCCAGTGGCGGACTATTGGAGAAATCAAAGACTCGTTTTGGGAATTCCATGATGGCGACCAAAAGCACATTCATGCTAAATATTCCGTTAATGTAATCCATCCACCCATCGCTTCAAGTTCAGATTCAGAAACTCTCATCATTTTGTGAGTTCACATTCGGTGTAAGTGCAAGCGTTAGAGTTTACTCCGGAGTTAACTCCGGGGTTAGTGTAAACTTAACACCGGACATGAACTCGGGTTGAGTTTACACTTACCCTGGAGTTAACTCCGGAGTAAACACTAATTCCGGTGTAAGTGTAGGTGTAACCCCGGAGTAAACTCTCGGTGTAGAGTTAACTCCGGTGTAAGTGTAAGTGTTACCCTAACACCGAACATGAGCTCAGGTCGAGTAAACACTTACACCGGAGTAAACTCTGGAGTTACCTAATCCCGGAGTAAACTCCCGGTGTAGAATTAACCTGAACTAAAGGAATCGAACTCTTTTTCAAATGCAAAGTATAGGATAACAACTGAATTTCACAACGTGATAAAAATCTTAAAATTTAAGTCATTTACCGAATTATATGAAAATACACATGTTATGTTATTCGATAACTATGTTGCTGCAATTATTAATAAATAACTATTTATTCTGCTAAATGATGGACAAAGTTATAAAGTTAGAAAAGTTTGAAACTTCACCTTCGGATTCAGTTTCTTCAAAGAAATGGAAATTGTGGTACAAGAATTTCCAATACTGTACTTACTTTCAAGTATATCCGAACTACCTCCTGATAAATTGGAGGTCCTTTACCTTTACATTGGAACGAGTGCTGCTGACGTCATCGATGGATGCAACTCATTTGAAAATGCAATTCAATTACTCAAAAACGCTTACGTGAAGCCTACAAATGAAATACATGCTAGACACATGCTTCATTCTCGAGTTCAACGTTGTGATGAGTCAATTGACACCTACTTACTTGCTCTGAATCGTCTAGCGTCTGATTGTTCTTTTAACGATGTCACTGCTCAAGTTTATCGTGATGAATCTATTCGTGATTCTTTTATAAGAGGTTTACAATCAAGAGCAAGCGCAGTTGAGATCTGAATCCTGCGTGCAGCATGCACATCATATCGCTGCAATTACTGACACTCATTCTAATACAGGAAATTTCAATGATTCTGAACAAGCTGCTTCTCAGATTGATTCACTTCAAATTGCATCTGTTCAACGCAAACAGACTACTGCAAAAAGTTCATCGAATTGCTACAATTGCGGAGGCGCAAGGCATCCAAGAGATAATCTTCAATACTGCCCGGCCAAAGATTCATTTTGTCATTCGTGTGGAAAGAAAGGACATTTTTCAAAAGTTTGTAAATCCACTCAAAAACTTTACTCCTCTGCCGTTCTTAATAATTCAGGTGTTTTGGCAGGCGTTTCTCCTCCGATTCCAACTGAAGTTTTCTTGAATGGCGTTCGTTTGAATGGATTACTTGATACTGGTAGCTACGACAATTTTATCAAGGAAAGTATTGCGAAATCTATTGGTATTCCAATTAGCAAGCGAAATTCGATTATTTCAATGGCATCTAAATCCTTTTCAATGCCTTTGCACGGTTATTGTTCTGCCGAAATTCTTTTAAATGATCGTACTTACAAAGAAGTTGAAATGACTGTGCTCCCTGATGCATGTGCTGACGTTATTCTTGGATCTCCGTTTCTGAAATTACACAGGAATGTCACAATGACCTATGGTGGACCATTGCCTGATCTGAATATTTGTGCACTTGCTAAATTGATAAATATACCTCCTGTTGAATTATTCAGTAACCTTACTGGTGACTGCAGACCAATTGCAACAAAATCTCCTCTGCTCAGAAAACCGGAAGAAGCAAATGGTCGTTGATTTCTCGAGGACAATAAATCGCTTTACTTTGCTGGATGCGTATCCGCTGCCTCGTATCGGAGAAATTGTAAATTCCATTGCTAAGTTTCGTGTATTTAGTATCATTGATTCATCGAAAGCATATTACTAAATTGAAATTTCTCCCAAAGATCGTCCATATACTGCGTTTCAAGCTGGCAATCAATTATATCAATTTAAAAGAATACCAATGGGTGTGACCAACGGCGTGTCAGCGTTCCAATGATTTATGACTCAATTTTTTTCCGACAACAATCTCAAAGGTACATTCGCATATTTGGATGATATCACTGTCTGTGGAAAAGACAAGGAAGATCACGATGAAAATCTGAATTAATTTATGAACGCTGCTTCAATATACAATCTCAAGTTCAATACTGAAAAGTCAGAGTATTCGATGACAAGCATTGATGTTTTGGGATGCAGAGTTACTAATGGTGAGCTGAAATCTGATCCAGAGAGACTGCGTCCACTCCTGGAATTCCATGAACCGCAGACTACAAAAGCTTTGCAAAGAATTATTGGACTTTTTGCCTGCTACGCCAAATGGATACCCAACTATTCAATGAAAATACGACCGCTGATTGACTGCACCAGTCCTCCACTGTCCTCCGAAGCATTGAAAGCTTTTACTTCTCCGAAAGAAGACATCGCCTAATCTGTCGTTAATATTGCTGACACAGATTTGTCATTTGTAGTCGAAACAGATGCATCTGACCAAGCGATTGCTGGTACTCTTCTGCAGAGTGATCGTCCTATTGCATTCTTTTCTCGATCACTTTCGTCAACGGAATGCAATCATCATATAGTGGAAAAAGAGGCGTATGCGATTGTTGAATCAGTGAGAAAGTGGAGGCATTTCCTTGCCGGTAGGCATTTTACGATCATCACTGATCAACGAGCTGTATCTTTTATGTTTAATACCAGTCTGAAAGGGAAAATCAAAAATGACAAAATAATGAGATGGCGTATGGAACTTCTTCCCTTTTCATATGATATCAAGTACAGATCAGGAAAAGAAAACATTACTGCTGATGTACTTTCACGAGCCCATTGTGCAGCTACGACTTGTCATGGTTTGTCTGACATTAAATCCCTGCATCAGGCGCTTATACATCCAGGTGTTCAGCGCATACTACACTTTATTCGTTCAAGGAATCTCCCATACTCAGTCGATCAAGTTCGACAGGTCATTTTACAGTGCTCGACTTGTGCGAAGCAAAAGCCACAATTTCTCAATCCAGAAAGAACTCCTCTTATACGTTCTACAGCCCCCTTTCAAAGATTATCAATTGATTTTAAAGGGCCATTACCAATTGCTGCATCTTCATATCGGTACATACTGACAGTGACTGATGAGTACTCCAGATTTCCCTTTGCTTTCCCGTGCCATGATATCTCTGCACAGACTGTTATAAAGTGCTTAAAGGATTTATTTTCAGTTTTTGGCCTACCGTCTCTTGTTCATTCAAATCGTGGGGCAAGTTTCATGTCTGAGGATGTCAAACAATTTTTCTTACGTCACGGTATTGCTTCAAGTCGCACAACGTCCTACAACCCAAGAGGAAATTCCCAGTGTGAGAGATACAATGGTATTATATGGAAAACGGTGACTTTGGCTCTTGAAGATCGTGGGCTTTCACTAAATGCTTGGCCGCAAGTCTTACCTGATGCACTTCATTCTATTCGATCGCTGCTCTGTACTGCTACAAATGCTACTCCACACGAGCGTATGTTGAACTTTGAAAGGCGAACAGCAACTGGATGTGCTTTACCTTCATGGTTACTCCAGCCGGGAGAAGTTCTCCTGAAATGCCATGGAAATTCAACAAAATACAAGCCACCTGTTGAAGTTGTTGAAGTGTTGGAAGCTACTCCCAACTATTCTCATGTACGCTTCAAAAGTGGTCACGAAGATACTGTATCTCTTCGAAATCTTGCTCCGTATCCTCGTCAAACAAATGTGACGGAAACGTCTGAAATTTCCAACCCTTCAAATGACCGAGAAGATGACACAGATGAGGATGTGCTGAAAGTTGAATGTGAGTCCGAAGATGAACGGGAACACCAGGATGATGAACGGAACAACACCAATGAAGACGGAAGCACCTGTCCGCGTCGATCTACACGCCAAAAGAAGGCAGTTGATCGATATGTGCCTTCTTGGTGAACATTATGTTATGCTATTCGATGCTATTCGAACATTATGAAAGTGTTATGCTATTCGATAGCTATGTTGCTGCAATTATTGATAAATAACTATGTTCTATGCAGATTTCTACTGATTGTAGATTTCTATATGTCATGTTAATTTTGCAATCATTCATATTATCCTGCTTCGTTCAATAGATGCGTCTTAGCAGAATAAACTCTATGCAACAGGGAATGCAGTTTTCAAACCACGACAACACATTTTCAGCATCAAATCCTACTGCTACATAGATAACTCGGACCATGCAAAAGTTAACCCCTAGAGGATAACTCCTTGTCGAGTTCATGTCTGGTGTAAAGTGAAAAAATTCTGCATATTGATGAAATTTTTCCATTGGTTGCACAACAAAGATGTATGTCAACATAATGAAATTATAAAGCGCTATCAGATCATATTTCACAACCTCCAAAATGTCATTGAATATTGCTTTTTTCATGATAATTGTGCATGGTGAATAAATGAATTGCGATTTTCGCTCTTGTTCTATGGACAGAACTCTCAATAATAAAGACATTTTGTACATTTTTGAATCGTACTTGTGCGTGACATAATTTCTAATTAATTTCCTGAACCACTGCTAATTTTCTTATCTGAAATGATGAAATCGGAAGCTCCAAGCCATGATTCTACGAGAAATACTGCGGGCAATCAAGGACCTCGACTTGCAAAAAACTAGAAATAGTTCCGCCCACCTGTCCATTGTCTTTGTGTAAGCCTGTCTATACTCGTCGCATCAGCTCATTCATAATGCTGTCTAAATGTACGCGTACATATCTTCCTGCACCCCGCCCTGTATCCGAAAGTGAATTTCGTGTTGACCTACTAGATCCTGCCCACCTGCGTAGGGGTCCTACCGGCACTTGTACCCGGAGCCGGTTGCTCCTGAGTTAGCTATCAGCTACATACGAAATTTTTAAGCGAATTCAGCCGAAGCTATGGTATATTTTTTGCTTTTATTTAAACAAAGATAGCATAAAACTGAGTGAAGTTATGCGATGACAATTATTGCAAACCTAATTCAGTCTTCTAGAAGTGTACGAACCGCGCGTGGGGGAGCCAGTATACGTACATTCATTTCAAATGCATCCGTGTGGCACGTGTCTTCTTGAAACTGTAGCTTGGAGATTGACTGCCATATGCTCGCATGAAGATGGTTAATTGCAACTTAGGACCTGATGGACGGTGTCACCGCACACACGTCATCAGCAACTTGGTTGATTATCCCTTAATTTTACATTGAATATTTTGTAGACCTCAGTGCTGATATCCGCTGTCTATGATTCTAACTTAGTTGATATTTATCCCATTTACAATTATAAAATTACCTGTTTGCCAAGACGAGTAATCTGAATGACATACCAGTATTTATACCAGTATTTACATTAAGGCATTTGGAAAGCGGATTAGGCCTACTTAATTCATCATTGTCCTCAGATACTGGTCCTTCCTCACATGATCCACTATATAAGAAATTGACAACTTTGCTCAACTATAATGTTGATCAACTTCGATATATTGTGACCATATTGCATTATCGGATGCAAGTAGACTTTTGAGGCTTTAATGTTAGTCTGTACTTCCAACAAGATAGCTGTATGATTCCGCATGTGCCTTATGCACATTTTGTACTTCTGCATTTTCCTTTGATACATCGGAATTTTTGTAGCAAATAGTGAAAAGATGAATAAAATGGCGTTTCAGTCAATTGTATTTATTGTGAACAAATATCGCTCGATACAGATTAGAATGAAATTAAAAGTCAATCATTAATCGCATAAGAAGCAACAAGATGCACAGAAAACAGCGCCCATGAGGACGGTGGCATTCAAGTGGACGCTGGCAACGCAATCTTAGAAAGAGTCACATGCACAGAATTAGATTCATCTACGCGCGCTTCGGTTTCCTAGAAAGGAAGAATTGCAGGTAACCTTAATATTGAAATGGCACATCACCACATTAGAAAACTTGCTCCTTCTCGAATGGATAATTCGTGTATCACTTGCTATTGGAAATGGGAAACAATAAGCTGTCAGCAGAGGACACCAGAGCCGCACACACCAAAACACACATCGATGCGTGGCTTCGATTCAATGTATGCACTATACAGTGAGCATTGCCGAGGAGAGGATCATCAAGTGAACTAGTTTTCGTACGCCTGCTACTTTCTTTAATAATGATCGGAAGGGCCAACATTATGGAGAAAGCTTGTGGGCAATAATCTGAAGTCTTCGAATCTGAAGGAATTTTGGCAATCGAAGCACTTTGCTGGAACTCACATTAATCCGCAAGCGACGCACGACTTTTTTCCTATCTCTGTAAGGTATTAGGAATTCCTTTTTGCCCACCTAATAGGTTCCTCAATGTGCCGTCCATTTCGTATTAATCGCACTTCTAGCAAACCGAAGCAGATAAACAAAATATTTAATTCTGTGGTCACATGGTATGGCGACTTCCGTCCGTTTTCCTACGTCGAAATGACATCTCAGCATTGGCATGCAAGGGAACAGTCGGAGAAATTAAACAAATTGGCAGTAAAAATTTAGAAAGATACACAGCTCTTCAAGCTCGTCCGTCTAAGAAATTACTAATCTTTCCTTTATTAAACTATGAACGATACTCTTGCTTTAACATCCTTCGTTTTGTTCAGCTTTCTCCGCGGAATCGTAATGAGAATGATGAAAAATGCACCCAAATCATTTGTCATTTGTTTTCTGATGGAATTTGTCTGATTTCAGTCTACTTTCGGGGTGACTGAATAAAAATGTCGATTTTATGAAAGCGCTGCCAAATGTCGTTCGTTCAAACATAACCGGTTTAACCCCGGAGTTTACACCGACGCTGAGGTTTACTCCGGGGTTAACTCTGGGTTCGGGTAAACGGAGTAAACACTAACACCTACACTTACACCGAACATGAACTCAACTATTGACATTTATCCACCACCAGAGGTGCATCTTTTGCTTGATGCAGTCAACACGATGTATAAAGGCATTTTGGAGTAATGGGTTGGATGTAACCGATGGCCCAAAACAACTCTTCATCTTGACAGAAAGACATATTGCGGGGACTCGTTTGCAGCAAATTCATGCATGAACCTTCTTGAAAAAAACACTCCGCCCGCTGCAATCTATTTGTCCTCTTCATTGCCTTAAGTATGTCGATGCTTTCCGGCGGCTTGTTGTTCTTTCCTGTTTTGAATTGTCATTGAATCCAGAATACCAGAAGCATATTGAAGAATTTAAGCAAAGTTATGTGGCTTCACAGCTGAGTGCAACGCAAAAATTGCACGCCATGTTTTGCCATGCCATGTTGGTGAATTTTGCGATCGCCGATGGCAAGGATTGGGCTGTTCAGCGAACGAGCCTTCGAATGTCCACCACGACTTTTCCCAAGTTTGGAAGACGCTAAGGTGAGAAATATTCATCATCCTGAATTTCGAGAAAGACTTATTCAAGCAGTCAGGTCCTACAATAGTCGACATCTTTAGCAATTTGATGTTTCTTGCTGACTGCCACATTCTACAATTATGCTTATATTCAAATTTGACAATGTTATCTGAATCAATAAACAACAATTTGTAGTTATTATTTGCTTTCATTTATAAGTATAGTTTTGCAAAGTAGCTTTGAAATTAAGTGCAACTTAAACATGCGACAGAATACTTTTTGGCCTAGAAGTAGCAAGTTGCTATTGCAAGCTATATCTAATATTGCTTTGGCCTACGTTCTAGACGTTTCACATGTTAGAAAGTCGATTGTGAAAATAAAATAGATGATCGATTACAGTTTTCATCTTCAACTGTAAAAGGTGTTCGGTTCACTGAACTGATCATAAACAACATGCTTTTCATCTAGATAATTTGAATGCATCGGTAGAAAACTGCATGCAGGCCTACATGTAGACTGCTTGACTTTTTCACTTTACTTCTTCGAAGTTGTATATTTTTGTCGTGATTCATGGGCTTCAGATTTGATTATTTTATACGCGCATTAATGAATGTCATCATGATCCACATGCGATGGCAAACATATTATCACTGTCATAAGGTATGTAGGCCTAACGAAGCCTTCCTTCAAAATTCCAACTTTTGTCACCAATCTTGGATTGACATCGCTGAAATTTTCAAAACTTCACTTTTTCTGTATCAGACAATTACTGGAAAAGCCATCGACGAAATTTGCTAAACTGAACTACTTTGGTTTCAGAAAACTGCTAGAAAAGTGCCACTCTCTCGAAAAGATATCGGTCAAATATTTTTTGGCCAGCATCATTTTGGTTTTCTGGTCATGCGAAGTGTGAGGAATCAAACATTGGAGATGTCAATTTTTGGTTCACGAAAATTTGTTTCAGAATTTGTTTGCTCTGCACACTAAAAGCACTCTTTTCATCACCCATATTTTCACTGTGACAATATTCTTGTTATCCAACTTAATAGTTCCTCGATGATTTACCAATATAACTACTGTTACATATTTTGGATTTAATTTCGTAAATAATGTTCATTTATACTTATCCGGTAAAATATTGCAGTATCTACAGTCATCATGCCTATTAATTTTTTGTCAGTAAAACAATCCTTCAACTTTTTATTGTTTCTATAAACCAAGCGAATATTCAAATTGCATTTGTTGATTAATGAGTAAATTTTCCTATTCGTTTTATCATTCAGTTATGTGAGTAATAAGTTGGCTTCATACTTTTTATCTGAATGAGCCTTTCCACGTTTGCTCTTGTTTTTTACATCACGTTTCTTATATCCATTTCTCTTTAGTTTTTGTGAACATTACATAAAGCCTCGCTCTTTAACAAATCAGTGTTGCATTTATTTTCTGCAGCATTCAGCGTATTAGCAGTGAAATTATGCTTAATCTGACTCGAAATCCACCTGTCTTTGTTTAGAAAGTTGTCAGATTTTATGTCCTTGCTGTAGTATTTATAATACAATATTTTTTCATCTATCCAAGTACTGATATCAAGAAAATTTAGTTGAAATTTTTGTACTTCCATTGTGAACTGGATTCTTTTGTTGACATTATCAAAAACTTCTAGAATTTTGTTGAAATCATTGCCTTCCTTCGGGAGCGGTCCTATAATTATGTTGTCAATGTATCTTCTGTAAATATCAGGAATGATATTGCAGTTAGTTATTAATTTTTCCAAAGCAATTTCATCAATGTAGTTCATGAATACAACCGTTAGTGGAGGAGCAAAGCGTAATTGTACGAAACGAATTTCAAACACTGTATGAGGTCTTCCGCTTTCATATTGAAATTATCTATTCTTGTCCAATATTTTTCAGCGAAGCCCTCCACAATTTTGATGGCAAGACCAATACGGATGCTCGGAAACAAACTAGACCATAAGTAGTTTATGATAAAATTGACAAGTTTTAATGTCTCGATATGTGAACCTGCCTTTATTATTAACCTACTCATGCTTTTAATGTGAACAAAGTTTCTATCTATGTTTACATCACTGCATGTGATACTGTTCATGTATGGGCGGTTGAGGCATCTCTATGTGCATTTCACTTGCCTTGTGAAACCATTGTCTGTTGTTTGATGCTTTCTGTGTCACACGCTATAGATAGATGTCAGCCGTCTGCACCTTTTTAAGTTTGCCTTCAGAAGTTTTAACTTTAATTTCAGAACCTTTAACTTTGATCTCAGAACTTTTAATTTTGATTTCAGAAATTGTCAATTTGTTGCTACTTTCATCTTTAACACGCTGTATAGCAAAAAAGATAAATAAATGTCTTTCTCAAATTTTGATCATCCACATCTAATTTCGTTAATTTTATTCGTTTAATCATCAGGTGTCAATACAGAACAAACTGTTGTATTATCATATGCATAATCTATCGAATTCAAACATGCAGCAAACAGAAAACACAAGCAAAAAGTCACGAGTTAGTCAAGTTCCAGGATTTAGGTTTTGCCTGTTCAAGACGGCGGGGAAGAATGAGGAAGAAATGCCAAGTATGACATGGACGTTGGGTCCTTTTGAGCCAGGGAAAGTCACTAATGCTCCCTCGTCTTCGCGAGAACGACATTGACTGCGTCGACAAAACAGATTGTAGTTTGTTTCATCCATCCAGATTGCAGTTTTTTACTGTTGTATGAACTGGGACTCTTTTTCCACGTATTCACGACGAAGGTGCTTGTTTCTATCGGAATTCATCGTTGAAATTCCTACATGAGTCTTTTTCAATGTGACACATCCTAATTTAAGGTAATTGTGTATTGTGACATGTGAAACAGCTATATTGTATCTTTCATTGACTTTTTCAGCCATCTGTTTCAGCGTGAACTGGGAATCTTCTTCAATCCAAATAAAAATTTGCTCCACGATTGGCTAACTTATCATTCTCACTCTTCCTCCTCCATGGGGTTTCCTACTTGCTTCTCCACTGCGCACCCATGTATAAGCTGTTTTATAGTTGATTCCCAACTGTCTACTCAAAAATTTCCAATCGCCTCCTTCTTCGGCACAATTTACTACTCTTTGGTGATCTAACGGTGACGTTGGCATTGTCAGTCGAAGTGAGAAGTGAAATCAGAATTCAAACATATTGGATAATCAAATTACAAACATAGATATTTGCGAATACAATAAATGGACAATCAATAGTATGCTATCAGTAGTATTCTATGGTATATTTCAAAAATTTGGATATCACACCTGCAAATGAATTGAATTACCTTTCCATAATACCAAAGATATCAGTGATGGATCTACTTATGTGATGTGCGAGTATCTCATACACATGTTATGGAATTCACGTACACTACCACAGAAATCGAATGATGTAGACAGTAGACCAGGTGTAAGTAGAGCTAAAAGTTCTGAAATCAAACTTCCGCTACATGACCATTCACTTGTACACCACAGCAGAAGCCTGACAGGCGAAATATCTGGTGTCTCAAATAAAGTGCAATCTGGGTTGTGCGAGTAGGGCGAGAAGCATGCGTCGGACTCAGCCAGGTCGGCGCTTTTCACATCAAAATACTGCTGACTCTGAGCATGCTCGCACGGCTTCCATACTTGCTCCTTGTCAACAACCAATTATGCCTTCGCACAGTGGCAATTTTCACCGCCAACAGTCTGAAAGGTCACTTACTCAAGCCACACATGAATGGATTTCTTCGCGCCCCTTCACCATTTGTTCCATCTGAATTTTTTCCACTCACCAAATTGCATTTTAAAGTGATCTTTTCTAAATCCTGCTTTTACAACAGCTTCTTTTCGCTTTGTCTCCGAAGATCTAGCCATGTCCTGTATGAACTCAAGTGTCACAGCCATTATACGGCATTATGACGATGTCTTGTCATCTGCGTTGGATAACATTTGTTCTACACCGATGCCACCTTCACTTCTTGACACCTCAATCAGGAAGGCATGCTCTTAAGCTTGTCATCAGCTTGGCAGGAAGCTTTCAAATGAAGTTTTGGATGAAGAGTTAACTTCTATACGAGAGAATCAGCGACTTTCATCTCATGATTTTACTAATGCGTCAACTGCGCTGCCTGCTCCAATTGCTCTTCAAGACATCGACGTGAACACTCATGATAAATTCATTCATCATTCTGATGAATGATGCCTAGCTTGCCACCTTCTGATGCTGTTACCCATCGGTCCTCCAACGCATCTCCACGTGTTCTTGCGAGTGATGATATAGACGTGAATTCCATCCCTGGATCAAGTGTGTTTGAATGCGAGGCCGGATCTCTACCCTCAGATCTGTCGCCAATAGTTTGCGACAGTCAAACGATATTCTCAAAGTCCTCGTGTGTTTCAGTCTCCTCGACCGTCAAAATCGCTTCATGACACTATCCACCGCTCTTAAAGGACTTCTCAGTCACTATCACGTGCTCTTTCCGTGTGCAACTCCTTTTGTTGTTTTGTGCGGTATTCCTACAAATGTTTCATAATCGGAGAGGGCAACCTTCCAAGACGATGTTTGCCTTCCTTACACTGTAAATCGCTCAATACCAATCACATACGAAGGATGCATACCAAAATATTTTTTTGGTATATTTCTGTATGATCTTGGTATATATTTGTATGCTTTTCGCATGTTATTTCAAGTGTGGTATGCTTTACATACTAAAGCCATACCAGCACAATGTTAAAAGAAAGCATCAATCATGTCCAAAGTATGTTGATTTAAGGCTTTTTGTCAATAAAGATCACACTAATGCTACTACTGCTTTGTAAGTAGTGAGATAATGACATTTTATAGTCAAAATAACAATACTGAATTCGATTTTAATACATGTAAGTCCGAGGCATTTCATAAATAATCAATAAGTATTTGACCATCAACAATTATGCATTATGTAATTTTGGAACTAACCATATTATCAATCCAAAATAAAGACACATTATAATTCATGAACGCAAAAATAGTTATGTTTGAGATATATAAGTCAACATGGTTGCTGAAAAGTTATCGTTTTATTGATATGATGTTTATCAATTTAGTTCAAGGAAATGAGCTAATTATGAGTCTTGTGAATGCTATAAGACAAGTTGCAAAGATGACATGCGGCTTTAATTCCACAACAAATCTAATCTAGTTAAATACCACACTTTCACAAAGAAATATTCACGGCTGGTATTACTGGAAAAATTGTTATTTGTAAGTAGTATGTAGTATAACATATTTTTTGCCATATGACATAAAGCTATTCATACGAAAGACATACGAAAGTAAATGCCCATTCGTATGAAAAACATACCAGATTTCTTTATATATACCAGAATCTCGTATCAAATGTTGGTTTCAAATTGTATGTAAACTTGGTATGTGTTTGTATGTAATTTTCGTATCCAGCGATTTACAGTGTAGAAGTAAGCATCCATCAAACTCAGTCATTCTGGCAGCACCACGCCCTTACCTGGCTTCGGAAGCGAGTTGGTTACCTGAGACAAGATCCGCGGCTTGCGATATTATCACATCGCATTTAAACTAACTTTTGAGAGGTTGAACCTACACCTAAACCTATTAAAGTCGACGTATAATCTCACCAATTTTCCTACAACCTTTCCATTTCTCCAGCTTCTTTCGAATTCACCCACTTTCATTCCAACAACCATGATATGCAATCATCAACTCGTCTTCAGAAATGTGATTGATTTCATTCGCAAATTACATTGGCGTCATTTCCCAGGTTCCTTTTCAAATTTTACTGGCTGTCGTTTTGGACATTCGGCATCTTCAGTCTGGCCTTCTGAGCAGCTTATTTCTGCCAATTTGCACATCGTCTCTCGCCGCTTACTCTCAGCCGCCAGATCAATTTTGTTTTCCAATCACAATTGTTTTTCGTGCTCCAATCTCTCCTTATCAGAAAGTGATGCATTGAGCAATTTGTGCTCTAATCCTGACATAATTTTGCGTCCTGCAGATAATAGGTTGTTGGGTTATTATGTATTCCTCCGCTTCACCAACGAATGGTCGCAATGTCGCAATAAATCCAGCTAATTTCAATAAACCATTTGATTCCCCTTTCGAAAGCATTGATTCTGATTTCTCAAATGTCCTGCAAACTCTCCATGTAAGTGGCAGCATCAATATCAAAAGAACTCAAATTCTTTTCACCTCCACTGCATTACAATGAACCCTCTTTCAATGTATTACCTAAAGTTCGCAAATCGATTAGGCCCTCCATCCACATGCCTCCAGGAAGTCCTATTATTAGTGATGTTAATTCAAACAGCAGCAAAATCGCAAAGTTAGAGGATTTTTTCATGCGTCCTGTGGCGAGCAGCCTTTCAAACTTCCTGCTAGATTCGAGTCGCATGATAGCAAATTTTATGATCCACTCCAATCACAGAACAAAGTTTGCTCTGCACTTTTGATGCGCGTACATTGTAGACCAATATCCCAATCTCCGAAGGCATTTATTGTGTCGAACGCCCATTTCTTCGTTCACGAAATCATGATCGACCTGACTCTCAAATTCTCCAACTTCTCAAACTATCATTAGGACACAACGACTTCATTTTTCAGGAGCAACGATGCCTACAAACCAAGAGGGTAGCGATGGGCAAAGCCTTTGGGGACTAATTTGCCAATTTGTAACCTGGTGAGTGGGAGTCCTCTGCTTTGACGTCTTTCTCACAACAACCCACTCTCTGGAAACGCTTTCAGGATGATATTTTCGTGATATGCGAACAAGGACTGGAACGCCTTATAGAACTTCACGATCACCTAAATGCTCAAGACCCAAATATACAAGTTGAGATGAGATTTGGCTACTCTTCTATCGTGTTTCTTGATTTGGAAATTTTCAGGCAATCCCCTCTCTTCAAGTTACCTCTACTACAAGGTTGCTTTTAAGGCTAGCTTTTGTCATCACCTGTTAACGAGGGCTTCACACCATCACTCTCACGTTCATAAAGAGGTGACTTATTCCCAACGGCTTCGATTTGCAACTCACTTTTCTAACCGTGAGAATTTCCTCTCTGTTTGTGTGGAGGTTTTCATGGAAGAATCAAGGAATTACTCAATCACTTATTCGTAGTTATTTGAATCGGGTCTACACCATTCCTACTTATTGCCTGATTGGTAACCTGGCTTCTCAAAATGTGAAGATACGAGATGTGCTGCTTGCAGCTTCAACTGTAAAGTTTTTCAACGAAACGGTTCGAACAGGCTTTACATGATGCCTTTCAATTTGACTTGCGCCTCAACGCACTGCATTTATGTGATCAAATGCTGTTCATGTTCCATCCTTTACGAGGTCCTTACTCGTATGAGGTTCCATCCTTACTCGTATGTAAGTCAATCGTCTCAACCATTGCGACAACGCATTAATGTGCATATACGGACAGTAATGTCGCGAGACACCAGCTCTCCTATGATGCCACATTTTTCAGACTCATTCGACTCATCGTCTTTCACCTTTTTCGCTATTGACCACTGTTTCTCCGACAGTCGCCGTCTACAGAAAGAGCGTGTCTCGATCCAGCGTCTGAAATACCTCTCGCCTGGTGGACTCAACAGATATCTTCCTATCGACATCCGATGCTTAATATTTCTAACCCTGACCAGCAACTGTACAGACATTAAATAGCTTTATTAAACACGTTTGCAAGTCTGATCTGAATATTGATGTTCGCCTTTCCTATAAAACTGACAGAAGTTTGAGATCGCTTTTTAGACAGGAGAAATATCTGGTGTCTCAAATAAAGTGCAATCTCTGGCAATTTTGGCTGTGCGGGATCAATCTGGGTTGTGCGAGTAGGGCGAGAAGCATGTTTTGCGAGAGGGCGCTTTTCTCATCAAAATACTACTACTGTGCGTTTCATTTTGCAAGTATTGTACCTCAAAATTAAAAGTTTGAATAACTTTCGAATTCCAATGATAAATCAGAGATACGCGACTAAACGTACATGTAGGCATCAACTGGGATGTGTCCCGCAGCGAGCTAGCGGGAATGACAGCAACTATGCAAATTTATTTACCATATTTTCATTCGATAGTTCTACAATTAGTTTAGAAAACTGAAAACTTATGGCCTTGCTGCAGAATCCTCAAAATTGACCTTCTTGGGGTAATTGACCTTTCTGTGCTTCTCCATCATGTCACACAGTAGACTACACAGCACATTACATTAAATTTATCGCAGTATGCATTTGTCAGCTGCATTAAAGTTTTGACAATGACTGTGATGTCCATCTCTAATCCTGAACGCTTGATTAACTTCACGTCAAACATGTGATGACCTGCAAACCTAACAAAAGCTTATGAATTCACAAAAGCTGTCTTCAGGACAATCTTCGTGACATTTAAAAACAACTTCGTGACATGATGACATCAACCACACGTTCGCCGGATATTGATCAAGGATGGGCAATTGTCATTGCCTTGTGTGCATTCTTGACCATGACTTTGACTTTTGGAATTCAATTCAGCTCTTCCGTCTTCTACGCCATGTTTTTGGATGAATTTGAAGAGTCTCCGGTCGCGACTTCATGGGCTGTTAACCTGAGTATATTTTGTACGTTTGCTGCGGGAATTCCAGGCAGATTTCTTGTTTGCATGGTAGGCCCACGCTGCACAGTTGTAATTGGATGTTTGATTTCATCAATGGGATTTATTGCCTCTTCGTTTACAACCAGTGTTTTGGGCGTCTTGTTTTCGTTCGGACTATTAACCGGCATTGGCTTTGCTTTTGTGTATTTGACTGTGTTTTCAATGATTCCTGTGTACTTCGAGAAATATCGAATAATGGCAACTGCTCTTGGAACTGTTGGATCAGGATTTGGGAATTTTGTAATCCCGCCGTTGATTGACTTTCTCGTGAATGAATATACGTGGAGAGGAGGATTTATCATCCTCGGAGGAATCAATCTCAACATGCTTGTTGTCGCTGCAGCTCTTATCCATCCCCGTCAAGTCAATGCAATAGAAGATGAGCCTTCTTCCAAGTTGGAAACGATTTCTGAAAGATGGGAAAAAGTGAAGAAGTCTTTAGGAGAGTTTCTGTCCGGTTTCTCTGTATTTCGAATGCCGCTGTTCACATTGATTTGTCTAAGTCAACTCACCCTTGCATGTGGTATTAGTGGTTTTACAACTCACATCTATAATTATGGACGTGTTTCTATTCCCAATTTGACTTCCACGCAGTTGATCTTCTTACCATCGCTTGTTGGTTTGGCAGGGATTGTTGGACGTATCGTAGTTGGAGTGATCGCACAGTCATCCCGAGTTCATGTCGTTCTGGTGTACATGGTCAGTTATTCATTCGTGGGTGTAGCAAACATCGGGGTGCCATTTGCAAACAGTTATGCAGTGATTGTTTTGTTCTGTGTATTTATGGGTTTAGCGTTTGGAGGTAACGCTATCATCTATGAAGTAATAATCCACAATGTAGGCCTGGAGTCATACCAATCAGGTTTGAGCTTCAACATGTTGAATGCCGGGATAGGTTTACTTGTGGGAGGTCCTATCGCAGCTTGGCTGTATCAAATGGATCCATCGTATTACTGGAGTTTCATAATTCTTGGTATAATTGCTTTCATTGGAGTAGTCATTATTTCCCCATCTTGGATAACGATCAAGGATGGGAGAATTGTGCAGAGAAAACCCAGAGATGACGAAATAGCATCTGATGATGAAAAGCGAACAGACGAGAATTTGTGCATAGTTTCCAAGAATTCCAAGACTCAGTATGATTCAATACAATCAGCTGAGCGCCTTGCTTCATCAACTAGCAAAGACAGCGGTCCCATGCCAGAATAAGCTTAAAATGAAAAGATGTATTAAAGTGAATTGCTTCTGCTTTGAAATATATTCTCCTCGTCTCACATTGATGTAGAGTTTTGGACGATTTTGGTTGTTTGGAGAGCAGTAAATGTTTGAAGTTGATAAATCTAGAAGTTATTGCTATGTGCTAGTTAACAGTGGAGTTTGAAACTGCTACCTTTAAACGGTGAAGCACATATTAAATTATAGGCGAACTATAAATTGTTTCTCGTTCTGGTTCTCTTGTTGTGTGATAGTGTGGTGATGTGCAGAATGCTTTGCTTTGGTAATTTAGTTGCGTGTGTAGCAACGTGTGGGTGATGGGCAAAAGATACAATCTGTTATGTCTTCTCGAAACGCGTCCGAACCTCGATGGTGTTTCATCCACCGGAGCCATCGATACCGAAGGTTCCTCCTTCAATGACGTAGCCTCCGTAGGCTGGTCGACCGAACTAGTGGTATCTTCTGCGGGGAACTCTCACCTTCTTGATTCGTCCGATATGACGAAATTGTCTTCCGCCTCGCACTTGATTTCAGACCTCGTCGAAGGCTGATATCCACTTTCTCTGCCGGTGGATCGTCTCGCATCGCTTCTCACGGGAGCACGTTCCTATGTTCTCGTTGAAAGCTTAATTGTTCGATATGCCGTCGATGACCTGTTCCGTCGCGCAAGTCCATGATCGCTGCCATTTTCCTCCCCAACGAACGAATGCCTGGAGTGAAGCATCGTACTCATATTTGTTGCGATCAAATAGCAGAAGGTCGTCCTGATAAAAAAAACAACGCTATCCAAACCGTCAATTGCTTGGTTCATTGCCCGTTGGAAGACATTGGAAGAGACGTGCCAACCAAACGGTAGAGATTTCAAAGCCTACAAACCGAATGGGGTATTGAGAGTTGTCAATTCTTCAGTGGAGTCATCTAAAGGAATCTGTAAGAATGCGTTTTCTAGGTCAATCCTGCTGCACCGCACCGGCATGCATCTTTCAGTTTTGAGAGGATGTCCTCAGATTCCGGTATAATGGACGATTGATGAAGCAGTATTGGATTTATTGTCACACTAGTCTCCACTGACCCGTGGCCTGCCGTCGCTCATCAAAGGCGTAACTATGGGCGGGGCCCATCTTGCACTAGAAACCTTTGTAGCCGTTCCGTCTTCGACCCACCAATCTAAGATGCGTTTAACCGGTTCCCTGAGTCCATAGGCTAGTGACATGGCTTTCCGAATATGGGTTCAACTTCAGCATGTTCAACATGGACGGGGGCAATGTGAATGCTACCATAGTGCATCGTGAAAGTCTCTCAACCAGTTCACCTAACGAGTCGGTTGATGTATGGTGCATAGAGTTGGCAAAACTCCGAAGTTTATTTTTTGCTTCAGAGGAAATAAAAAATCAAATACTTCGCGAAGTAAATCGAAGTTTGTTATTTGTGGATGAATATAAAAGAATTCCCCCAGTGTATGATCAGAAACTGTTCGAAGTTTATTTCGCCGGTTATTCTAGATGACATGTAACCTAGAAACAGTCAATATATTGGGCATAATTTTTCGAATATACAGTTGGCCATGAAGCATGGCTGCGTATTTTCTAACTCTTTTCTTTCTTGAATTGAGTGACACTTCCTGTTCGCGCACAATCATGAAATCTTGACTGCCTTTGGTCAATGCCCTGGGGTTGTTATTTCAAGTCTCACCTATCAAAAAATGCTTCTTGGAATTGGTGGGTCCAAATGAGTGAAAACATACATTGATTCAACGGGCTGCCGTCACTAAACTGCATATACACTAAGAATGATTTTATTATATGAAGAAAGGAAATTGCCAGCCGAAATGTAAATGTCATTATGGTGCGATGAATAGCCGAAGAACGCTTTCATATTGATTGTAGGTAATTTTTGGAGTTCAACTTTTGCACTGTAAATTTTGATGCGAATTAGAAGATTTAGAAGCTAACATTTTGAGCGCCCCTGGTTTGTACAGAATATGTTCAAGTCATATGGTCATTCAGTCAATATGGCCGGTGTGACGATTGAACTTATCGACAATGATGTCAATCATCAATAAAATTGGCATTAGAGAACAATTTTATTTATATACATCAACGCTTTAAAAGTCATCGTCATCCTCTTGATTCCCCTCCACCGTTGCCCCATACTCCTGCAACAATTCTGGTTCCACTCACATCTCGCCACCGAAGCAGAAGTCCATCTCAACACTTTCCGTTGTGTTGGCTCGCTTCATTTTTTTCATTATACTGGATGAATTTGGGCATTATTAATCACAGTCTATTTCGATTTCTATGTACATGTAGATGAGATTTCAGATTTAGTACTCTCTACTAGTATATTTGATCTTTGAATCAACGATTGCGATTGTTGATTGAATTAATGAATTACAGGCAAAAGCATTCTTAACATTTTGATAATTTCATAATTTATTAAATTTTCAAATGTCACATTTCGCTTAATAGCCCTAATCAATTACATGTAATACTAGCACATGACTTCCTTCTCCAGTCAAAAGGCTTTTTGCAATTTTAAGCATGCATGTACATTGATAAAATGGAATTACATCCAATTTAATGAGATTAATTTATTTATCATGATTCTAATGAAGAGACTAGGATTGAATTCAGGTAGAAAAGTTCTTTTTACATAGCGTACTTTGTAGACTGTATAGGTTTTATGCTCATAAGTCATAACATACTTAGCTGACCAGATACTTAATACGAGCCAGATTTTTATGTCACGAAAACAATAGGCCACCTGACTATACACCACTTTCTCTACAAGCATATCTACGCATGCGTTGAATTTTTGACCTACGAGTATGTAGGCATATGACTATATATGGCTAAAACACATTCTAGAAAGCATGAGCTATATATTCAAGTTAAAATTACTCAAAATATGTATCTGTTGACTGCAACTCTTAAGCAGAGAACTACGAGCATTGTGTGTTCTCAATTAATAAATAACCTATCGCTAATGAACAGGCTGACTATTAACTTTTTAGAAAGTTATAAGTTAAAATGGCTTTGACAGGGCCTTCGGCGTCCAGCGCCTTCTCTCGGTCGATGTAATTGGTAAAGTCGGCAGCCTGTGTGAAGGTTTATAAAGAGTTGAGTGATATTAAGAAGTGTGTTGTGCGTCAAGTGTGAGGTGATTGAAGTGTGAAGACAGACTGTACTGCGGTAGTTCATGTTTTCTATTGATTTTGGGCTGAAGCTGTGTGATTGCTTTTGATTCGGTAAATGTTGTGTCGCAAGTGTTATCGAGTTTAGCAATGAAACCGACCTAAAAAGTATCTCGAGAGAACTGCTATTTTTGCTACCATTTTGGACAAACGATAATGACTAATCTCTCTCGCCGCATGGTCAACTACGTGACTATTAACTGACTGTTTAGTGCATTGAAATTTTATAAAACTGAATTCCGCCTGTCAATTGAATATCATTAGTTACAACCTGAAAATGTTGCCCCTTCTGGTCTGTTGCCGCATCCCATACCCCCTTTGAGGGTGGCTGCTACGGCATTGCCACACGCCACACCACAACATCCAATGTAAATGTACTACATCTTTGTTCACACAATATGATTGCAAACGCTTGAAGCACATTGTGAGTTGTGATTGTGACTCAGATTAGATTACTATAGGAATAAGCTCTTTACCGAAAATTTTTGACTACCAAATAATAACGGTCCTCTACTATATATGTACTGCACATTAAAGCGCGGAATAATCAAATGATGAATTGTTTACTCATCAAATCATTCGTTCCTTGAACGACGAATAAAACAATGGCGAAAATTGCAGTAGTCTTATTTCCGCAACCGTATTCATGGTAACCGGGATATACCTCTGTCTTGATTTGATTGGCTCGTGAAAAAAGATCAGTTATTCTAGTGATTAACACTTACTTATCACCGCCTTTAAAGGACTAATTAATGCTTAAATGATAAATCAAAGTATGCCTTTCATAAGCAGAACTTCGATATGATATCAGTACACAAGAAAAACGACATTGTACTCGAAAAAAAATAAACTTCGATAAACTTCGGAGGAAGTAAGAAATAAACTTCGATATTTCGGGAAATATTTCGTGCCAACCATAACCATGACATTTCTGATGTCAAATCGGTTAATGCTGAAGGGAACAGCGTCGTCCCTTCGGACAACGAGAAATTCTGTTTCAATATACGTTCTCTGAGCCGTTCTAATTACACTTACGAGTTTGTGGAGTTGTCCGATCACAAGGATTTTCATAAAGTCGAATTCATTCTAGATACCGGCAGCCCTCATTCATTCATTCATTTCTATTGACGAGATTGAGAAATTCGACTCCAGAGGTGACTTCCATCCATCAACGTGAATTCAGCTAGTGGTCATCACATGCGTGTTGACGGTGCAATAGTTCTACGATTCTTGAACCAAGACATTCCTTTTCTTATTCATGACAGCCCTAATCTTCTAGGCAGGAGACAGGTATTTACACTACATCCGGAGTGGGAGGAATCCGTTATTAATTTCGTTATGCACGTTTGGGACGAAATATTTCGCGCTAAATATTTCCTGAAATATTGAAGTTTATTTCTTATTTCCTCCGAAGTTTAGTTTCCTCCGGATAGTTTTGCCTAGTTTTAGCAAATGGTGCCTCATGATGGTCTGATAGAGGATCCGTTCAGCCTCAGTAAAAGACTGAAAAACGACCTGCAGTTTCTCCTCTTTTATATCACAATCACTTTTAGCTCGCTTTAACTCATCTTTCAGAGCCATAGCTTGTGTCTTCTTATAAGGGACTTACAGTTTTGGGGATTTGTAGGAATCGAAAACTGTAGGAATTTTGGGACCAAATCAGAATCACTGCAAGGCTGTAGAAGCTCTACTCGGCATTTCGATCGCAGATGCTTTTTCCCCAACGAATTGAAGGTCTCCATCTTCTCATGACTCACGTTTGGCAAGGACTTTACTTTTTGATATGCAATTGTACCGAGGCGTGTCGGATTTAGTCCAGGTCCAAACGCCTTTCCGGCCGGTAAAGTGATTTTTGTCTGAACATCCATGTCGTCACTTCGCTATTGCCACGCGATTGTTGGGTTGTGCATTTAAATATTTGTGAGTAGCCCAGAGATATTAGAGAATTCAGAGAATTAAAATCATTAGCCATGAAGTCACAAAATCAATTGTAAAGTCACTTGCAAAGAAGATAGATAGCGGTCACAATCAATCAGAACAATAAATTACAAATCTAATAATACGTTGACGGAGCTTGACCTTTCATTCATGAGAGTGTTTAAGTCAGACTTCTTACAATTGATTTTGCGACTTCATGGCAAGTGATTTAATTCGATGACTTCTGTGATTTTGTATTTAAAGTCTCTCCCCCACCCACTTTGTTTAGTTTCACCTGATGATGGCAAGGAATTGCTGAAACATGTGCTCACGTCAAAACATTGTTTTTGATTACAATACATTTATATATATATATTTGCAATGTGACTTAAAGGAGGCATGCGAATGAGGATGAATTTGCATCGGGTCTCGTATATAAAACATACCAGCAACTCGTATTATAGTGTAAAACAGCCAATCACAGATAGAATAGTTCGTATCGCTACATACCGATCACATATGAAAGTAAGTGAGATTTTGTATGAAAAACATACCAAATCTCTGTAGGCATGCAAAAATCTCGTATCAGATGTTAGTTTCAAATTGTATGTGATTTTGGCATATGTTTGTACGTAGTTTTCGTATCCAGCGATTCACAGTGTAGGGTTAATATTATCAACCCTGTTTACGACTACAGCCTAATAATTTCTTAATTAGAACAACATGCAGGACTAAACTACTTTAGTGTTACTCTGTAGGCCTCGTAATTTCTCGTTCATGCTATTAAAGTATTCATAGATACAGTGCATTCTTGTTTTGTAAGCACCTGTAATCAAGTTTTGGTTTATATATGTACAGTATATATAATTTTGTCGGTCATTCAACTATACTTGGGGTGTAATGAAATCATAACATGATTAAACTATCCCTTACTCTAGGTGCTGCAAAACACTGTACAAAAAGACTACAAGCACGATGAATAGTTATTATGTCAATATGTCTTAAGTCCTAATCATAAATGCTATCGACAGCCTCGTATGAGATGAAAATAGCATGAATGTAGATATAACGATATTTGTAATAATTGTAAAAAGCAATCATCAAAGAATGTCATTGCATTAAATGATATCGATGTCTTTCTATTTCTAATACATTTAGCTTAATAGTAGAATAAACAATATATGCCGAAGTTTTATACTTTCAAGGCAAGAGGATATATGAAGCAAGTTATCTATGGATTGTTGTAGGCTACTAATTTAACAGCATAAGCGTTATACAGGTATTGGTTTCATGCATTGCATTTTTTCATTCATTATTTGTTTTATTTCACGCAAAATGAAATATACTGAATTCTATCTTACACAATATGCATTACATCCAGTTTAATGGATTATATTCACAAGGAAGCCATAGGTAATCAAAGCATAGCTTAAAAAGCTAATTAAACAAACCAACAGATAGACATTTACGGTAGGTCTATATCAAAGTTGATGATAGCACAGTTTTGTCATAGAAAGACCAATCGTGTGGTTGAAGTAGGTTGCATTCACATGTACATACATGCAAGCTTACATGTAGATGACTTGCTATGACATGACGTGGTCATATACTTAGGTAGAATTTTCCAAGAAAACCGCAAATGATCAGTCATGGTCAATTTCTTTACTCTTGGGTTCTCACTCCTGGGGGGAATACCCAAGCTCTTGGGTCCACACCTCAAGAATCTTGGGTACCCCCAAGACTACCCCAAACCCAAGGGTGTCCCTAAGACCCAGCCTTGGTGCCCTATGGTGGTCGCACTGAAGAAGGCCAAGTCAATTCGTCTTTGTACAGATTTCAGAGTACTCGATAAGAATGTCAGGCGACGACATCATCAAATGCCTAATATAGACGAAATCAGCTCTCATTTGCATGGATCGTCAGTATCTTCTAAGGTAGATTTACAGTCTGGATTTCAGCAAATGAAACTGGCTGAAGAGAGCCAGGATATATTTATATTTTCTACTCCCTTTGGACGATTTCGATATTGGCGCTTGGCTTTCGGCATTACATCAACCCTGATATTTTTCAAAGGTACATGAATACGTTACTTGAAGGAATACCAAACGTCGTGTGCTACGCAGACGATTGCCTGATATTCGGCGAAAACATAGGTTCGCACAACCACGCATCGAAGACTATGACTTAGACTAATAGAAAATGGAGTGTATCTTCGCAAAACCAGAAGTCGAGTTCATTGGTCATATCTGGTCAAAGGATGGAATTGCTCCACATCCTCAGCAGTTAAAGGTTATCAAGGAAATGCCCATTCCTTCCAATTGTGAAGAACTGTGCTCATTTTTAGGCCAAGCCGCACACATCGGAGGTCGTACAGTGCCTCATTTTAGTGCAAAGCATCTTTTATGATAGATTCGTGCTTCAGGGCATCTTCCTTGTGGGAGATTGGGGCTTCAGGCCTATAAGTTGGAATGAAAAGCTAACCACAGACTTCAATGAACTCAGAAATTCCCTGCTTAACAATCAAAGCTTGTCATGCTTCAAGTCGATGCCAGTGGTAAAGGACTCGGTGGTGTAATTTGCAAGATGGAAACCCGCTATCTTCGTTTCCTGGAAACTTACAAGTACGGAACAACGATATTCTCAGATCGAACGCGAGTTTCTTTCTATCGTCTTTAACCTGACAAGACTACATACTTACCTCCTCGGAATTTCCTTCGTCGTACAAACCGATCATAAGCTACTTCTATCAATAATAAAGAAGCCAATTGATCGAGTTTCAGATCTACTTCAGCGATGGATATTAAGTATACAGCACTTCGATTTCACCCTTGAGCACATGTGGGAAGTCAAATCTTATAGCCGACGGTGTCTCGCGTAATCCTATATACCCATCTTCAATTTCAAATGAAGAAAATAACGAATTTAGCGGTTGTTTCTTGCTTAAATCTTCTCCGATCTATCTCAAACCAGTTGCGAGTGAGACATCCAGAGACGAACCGTTACATAGTGTTATACAGTTGAACCTGTCTTATTGCCAATTCAAGGTACCTGCATAAAAATTTGCATCAACACAGGTTTTGCAATAATAGATGTTACAGACGAAAACACCTATGTAAGACGATTTTTTAATTATAAAGTCCATGCGTTATATCAAAGAAAAATTTTCATGAAAAATTCCCACTTCACATTCAGGAATGAATTGGCATTAAAGCTCTGCAATCATTCAGAGCATGATGGAGTTGTCATTATGAAAGATAATCTCGTTCTCTCAAAAGGTTCATTTCAGAAATACTTCGATCGACCACTGAGAACAAAACTTGCAGATTAGTAAAGTTGAATACAGATCCACAATGAATACAGTAATTGTCCATGCTCCACGGGAGATGAGGGAAGTGGTGTGGGCCAGTGTACATTAGTTGTCCATTGTGGGGAGGAGGAAGTAAACAATCCTACTTTTTGTCCACGTGGATTATTGACGTTCCTTATACTATCTATCCCTTAAAGGAACGGTGAACTAGAATTCTGTGTGCCAACTATTCTGTAACAACATCCAGGACTACCGCAAAACCGGCGAATGTATTCAGGGTTTTCGCACATTTAAAGTTCCAATACAATAGTTGTCTTAATCATCGATTCAGCTACTCTTAGGAGCAACCACAGAATTAAATATTTTGTTTATCTGCTTCGGTTTGCTAGAAGTGTGATTAATACGAAAAACGACGGTACAGAGGAATTCTATTAAGTTGCAAAAAAAGAATTCAAATACCTTACAGACAGATATAAAAAAAAAAGTGCGTCTTGCGCCGGATTAATGTGAAGTAGGCAAAAAGTGCTTCGAAAAAATCTTCTTTCCTCAGAATATTTCGAAAGATTAACATTTGCCACTAGTTTTCCTCCAAATGTTGGCCCTCGATCATTAATATTAAAGCAGGTTAAAGAAAGTTAGTTCACTAGTGATTGATGATCCTCTCTTCGCAATTGCTCAATAGTGAGTGCATGAATTGAATTCTTCGGCATTGCTGTGTTTGTTGTTGGGGAGTGGATACGAAGCCACGCACACACACGGCACTCTCTGTTCACTCCTCTGCTGACACTGTAAACATCTAATTGTTTTAATATTTTCCAATAGCAAGCCATACAATTGGAATGACGCAAAGAAGGCGGTGCCATTTCGACATTAAGGTTGTTAAAATGTTGCCTTTCTAGGAAATCTAGGAGGCGCGAAACGCGCGCTAATTTGTGGGAGCAACAGTTTTAACAACTACTTGCCAGATACTACTTGAGATTTATTTCGCATTATCTTGATATCACATCAATTTGCAAGTTGCATCTGTACTAGCATTTTAAGAACCAGAAGTTTGAAGTAGAAGTGGAGTGTTTTTATGAATTGAAAATCAAGGCATTTCGGACATATGGAGGCATAGAAAAGCAATGATATGTAAAACATTTTCAATACATTACACAAATTGCACATTGATGTTCACTCAAATAGTGCCCATCGAAAATATCGGAAAAAAAGAAGACATGATCAACATGAATAGGCTTACATCAAAATAGAAGTTCAAGAAAAGAAAGAATGGAGTCTGCGAGAAGCATTGGTCAGAGGCAAACAAAGTTGACCGGATCTTGGCATACGCTAAGGTACAAATGGATGTATTGGGTGTGTGAAAAAAGGCGATTCACAGTGAAGCAAAACATTCACGTGCACGTTTTTCTCAAAAATAGACACATTCACAATTGCCGCCACAAATAATTTTGTGAACTCATGTGAAAAATTTCAAGCTTCTGCTCTAAAGCTTTTGGAAGCCACACAAAAAACGGGAACAGCATGCATCATAACTGATAATATAGTAGGATTGTGCACCAATATACTTAGACCAGTCATAAAAATTAAATATTGACGAAGTTTAGAAATTACGCACGTTAGCAGTTGAACCATCATGTTTCCGATCTGAATATCTCAATAATCATTTCATAAAAGTTCGCGATGTGTAGATATTACTTGCGTAGATCTAGTGGGACACATAAATCAATGAAAGATATCCAAGAGTGGTGTGATGCAAACAATATTCAGATCAGCTAAACAAAAACAGTTGAACTAATTATTATATGAAAGAAAGTCACTAATGAACCACCCGCAATCGCACTCGCGGATCGCCAATCAAGCAAGTCAGCTCACTCTATCTCTTTGGGATGAACACCGACTCTCAACTGACTTTTCGTGAGCATGTCATGAATTGGAAGCGTAGAGACAAACAACATGTCTTTTGGCTGCGCACCTGGCGTCGCTTTAGAGAGAAGCAGGCAGGGTTGCTGCGACTCTATCGACGCCACATTCTTAGTATCGTAA